>OX421981.1:47970308-48110759 GCA_949128135.1 Parasteatoda lunata | reverse complement strand
TTCTAATAAAACTAACATCATACTTACTGTACTATGAAGTCGTTCATTCATTGAAATTTCTTTTTCGCTCTTTTGTGTTACCTTTAAAATTCTCACAAAAAATCGTATTGTCATTCCCTGTTAAGAAAATAAAAATGATAAATTTAGTTATTTAATTATAGATTAAAGAGAAAACGATAAAAGAAATCGTAAATCACCATAAAAGAAATCGTGACAGCAATTGTAAATTTAATAATATGTGATAATGAAATCCAATTCCGAAAAATATGTTTCAAAAAATTGGATGAGAAGTTCTTGAAATCTAGTTGAAAATTAGATTAGAAGTTGTAAAAAGTTAGGAAAAGAATTGGCAAAAAGTTAGGTTCTATAGGATAATAGACGTTTTTGATCTTATGAAAGTTACTTAAACAATAACCTCTCACCAAATTAGTTTATTGCATTAGACAGTTTTTAACTCTATGTTTATATAAACTATTAACACCAATGAAACCAATAAAATGAGTATAAATACAGGAAAACAAAAAAGTTAACGAGGCACTTTTAGATTACAAAAATATTAAATTTGGACATGAACCCAACGCTCTACTAACCAGGCTATCCCAGCTTATACATATATTACAAATAGATATTTATTATTGTAATAATTTAATAATAATGTTTAAAAAAAAGGAAGCATCTCTCGTCAAATTATATGCAATTATAAAAAAAAAATTCATTTATGTATTGTATTAATACATTTAATGCTAATTTTCGAAAAATATCAATACCTAATTTGTAAACTTAGTTAAAAATAAATTAAAATAATAATTTTCAATAATTTCCTACTTCTTGAATATTTCCTAAAGATTCTTCCTGTAATAATATGTTTATAAATGTGTGAGTGTGCAATTAAGATTTGATATATAGATCTTTAGAAGTATTCTATAATTTCAAAATTTTGTTCAAATATAATTATTGAAATTAATTTATTATTATTACTTTTACATTATAACCTAAATTGAAAATTGAAATAAAGTTCTTCTGATTCCAATCGTGTGTAGAAAAAGATGAATATTTAATTCCGAAATATCATTTACTTAACCCCTTGCCTGTGACACCGAGGCAAAGCAGATGTGCCAAATTTGGAATGCCCGCTCTGAATTTGAGGAAGAGAGAAAATGGGTGCTTCAATTCCATGAAGCCCGAACTCAGTTCCTCCAACAGATGTGCTGAATTCGGAATGCCCGACCTGAATTTGGAGAAGAGAGAAAATGGGTGCTTCGATTCCATGAAGCCCGAACTCAGTTCCTCCAGCAGATGTGCGGTATTTAGAAGCCCGACCTGAGTTTGGGGAAGAGAGTAAATGGGTGCTTCGATTCCATGAAGCCCGAACTCAGTTCCTCCAATGCATGATATGTAGCTTGCCAATTTCCAAATAGATGTTTTTAAATCTTCTCGCGAAAAGTTTGGCAGATTCGCGTCATTTGTCGGATTTTTGGAATTTGTCAGAAATTTAAAGGAATCTGAGGGACAAGGAATTCATGACAATTGATATAAATAATAATATTATTGTATTAGATTATTGTATATATCTTTAAGATTAAGTAATTTGATTCATTTTTATTTGATAATTATTTGCAAATATTAAATATAATCCATTAACATTTCCCATATATGTGAAAATATGGAATATAGTTGTTATTTCGTTTAAAATTTTGTTTCCGTTTAAAAAAATTTTAAAATTTTCATTTTGATGATTGTAACGAAAAAAAAGACGAAAATAATTTTTCTAGCATTCTTGGCACGTTTTTCTGTAATATATTCCACAGGCAAGGAGCTAATAATAATTTACATTTAATTAGTTCTACGATTCGGTAAAAATTTTAATCGGATATAAGTCGGAATCAATGCTTTTAGAAAAGTCTGGAGTCGGATAACATATTCTTTGGAATAATATATGTCTACCAACATCTGTTATCCTTGAAGTGGTAACAACGCTTTTGTTTTATTGCATAAATCATGGTTTTTGAAGTTTCAAAATTTAACTAACTAGTCAGTTATCTACAGAGCTTTTAAGTGTTAACAAAATTTCAAGGGAATATGGTACGTAAATTCTAGAAAAAGTCGAGTGAAGTGCTAAACAAAACTTTTTTTTAGTAAAAATTATTTTTTTTACAACTTTCTTTATACCTGGACAATTTTAGAGTTGTATGAGAAACTACTTAGTTGTAGCAATTTAGTTTTTTCTAAATTTAAATTTTGTAAGTTCATCTGTCTATGAGGCTCTTTTTCCAAAGCTTCAAATCTCAGATATTTTGGACATATGTTATAATAATATACTAATTAAAGGTAAGGATAGATAATTAATTCTAGTCGAAAGTTTAAAAACAATTGTGAAACTTGAATTTTTAATTTTTTTGTAGGTAATTTCTCATTACATCTTAGAATCAATAAAAATTGTTTTAAGATTTCATTTCATTTTTTACCTTAATAGTTACTACCTTTTATTCAACAGAATATAGCAATTATATAGTAAAAAAGTAAGGGGAAAATATTCAAAACTAAAGGATGAATAGTATTTTAAAATTTATTTTAAAAAATTTAACTTTTTTTTTTAAATAAAACAATTATTTTTCTCCCCATTTTTAAATTTTATGTGTGTAGTTTTAACCCCTTATGAATATATTTTAGAGAATATAATTGTGACAGAGCCTATAATAAAAGACTTTTACAAAAAGGTACCATAATCCCATAATTTTTTAAAATTCAACCAATTTTAACTATTACTTACTATATTCTATAACAGGGACCGTACAAATTAGCAGTTGTGTAGCTGATGTATTTTTTCTTCTTCTCTATTTTAAGAATTTGAACAGAAATTGGATAGAAATAAAATTGAGAAGGGACTAATGATTATTGGTAAGATAATTGATATGAATTGATAGGATATGATAGGAATTGATAAGACAGATAGATAGGAATAGGGTAGATAGATAGGATAGATAGATAAGAATTGATATTGGTAGGTAATTGATAGGAACGAAATAAAAACCCACATACCTGAACAAATACTGTAAAATACACGACTGCAATAATTGTTGTAACCATCATATTTTTACTTGGAATTACGTCTTTATCAATTATGAGAGCTAAAGCAAAAGCAACTGCACCTCTTAATCCTCCATAAGACATGATGAATTGCTCCACTCCATTCAATTGATGAAGACGAAAATTATTTAATATGGCAGTTAATACAATCACACCTAAAAATTATTTTCATTTTTTTTATTATAAAATATTAAATTTAATAATAATTATAATACATCTAAAACAATCTTTACAATGTCTTTTGAGATAATTTCATTTAAAAAAGTTAACAGCACTGTAAAATATTCTTCGTGGTAGAATCAAATGAAAGTAATGAGTTAAATAAGGGAATCTTAAAATTTTCTAAGTTAAGGAGCCTCACGCACTCTTACGAGACTAAAAATTGTATCTTGGCACCCTTACGAGTCAAGAAGTATCCCCTTGACACTCCTTGAATATTCTGTCGCACAGTGGTTTTAAAGAAAGTATTCATCCAAAATTTTTATTAGTTTTTCAAATTTTAAAAGTATATCAGCAAATTTAGGTTCAAGTTACTTTTTGCTCTTTTCTAAAAAGTAATTTATTACTTCAGTTAAATAAAAATTTTATGAATTTTAACTTTTCAAAGTTTAATATTAATTTAAAAGTATTATAATCATATTGTTTTATTTTTTATTTTATCAGTACATAATTTATTAATATTGCTTTACTTTTAATTAAAAAAAAAACCCTTCAAAAACGTAATTTTTTTCTCTTTTAATTAGTATGAAATAATGTGAACTTGTTAGATTGGTATTGATTTTTTATTAGTCATTAAATTAGTTTTTTACTCTATTTTACTGCGTTTTCTTTTATTTTTGGTGATTCAAAATATTTCCAAATTTAATTTAAATCATTAGTTAATTATTCTTTAATTTCGTAATTTTATCCGTGAGACTTGTTAAAGCAGACCTTAAAAAGATAATAATATTGCACCTTCACACTGATTTAATGTTGATTTTTCAGATTTCAAAGCTTTTGGCTTTCTTTATTTTTGCTTCTTAATTTTTCTTAATTTTTGTTACTTATCACATTAATTTTTATTTTTAAGTTTTCATTAAGTTTTAGTGATAATTCTTTTTTGGTAATATATTAGGCGAACCGGAAATTAATGTCATTTTTGTTACATTAAATTGTACAATATATTTAACTAGTTTTGTTTTATTTTAATCAATGACATTAGAACAATATCCACGTTATCAGAAATCTTTTGCTATTTTGCGACAAAATTTAAACGCAGGTTTGATAAACTCATTAGTATTTTTGGGCAAAATATCAGAAACTGGCTTTTTGGAAATGTTATAGCGATGAGAATGAATGGTTAAAGTGTAAAGGTGAGCAATTAAGATGGATGACTGAAGTACTCCTACCTTTATTCATTAAATTTTACATGATTATTCAAGACCGTGCTGTCCGAAACAATCCATGAAGACCCGTTGTGGCTCAGGGGATACAGCGTTCGCCTTCCCTTGAGGTGAACCGGGTTTGAATTCCGGCAATGGCTGATCAATATGAATTCCGCACCCGGCTCGCACCGACCACAGTCATGACGTAAAATATCCTCAGTGGTAGACGAATCATAGGTTAGAATCCCCTTGCCGTCGGGCAAACCGTGGGAGGTTTACATGACTTTTCCTCTCCATGTAGCGCAAATGTGGGCTAGTTCCATCGAAAAGTCCTACATGAGGACAAACTTTCTCCCAATACTTGATCCACGAGTTCCCCTGTCTTCTGGATTGGTTCAAAATTACAAGGCTACGGATTTGAACATTCGTAGTAGTAAACCCAAAATTTAGGTCGGCTGTTCAACGACGGTTATGAATGTAAAATAAAATCCATGAAAAAATTACGACTAGGGGTGAATGAATGAAATAAAGAAATGCACCTATTATATTCAAGTAATGAATGTTTCATGCGTAAGACTATGAAGCAAAAAGTATGAAAGTAAGAGGTGCGAATATGAACATAATCAATAATTACAACTGATGCTTAAAGTCCAGGTAAATACTTAATTTGCAAATAAGAAGGAATTATTAAAAATATAGAATGTTGTAAGTATAAAAAATGCAAGAGGGAATATAAATAAAGGTATAAAATAAAAGGTTTTTTGCCATCTTTAACGATGGGGGAGCTTGCTGCCTATTACTTAACTTTTCAAATGATGAAATAGAGCTTCATATAGCAACTCGCATTTTTTTTAAAAATATTTAATTCGCCGATGTCGCTACAATAATATCTTCAATAGCCCATTACGTTGCTCTAGTATGACTTACATAATAGTTTATATTTTGGCGACATTTGCTTTTTTGAACAAAAACTGGTGAAAAACTAGAATTAATGAAACCCAAGCATTCATTTTTAAGTTATTAATAAAGTTAAAAAGTAAAAAAAAAAAAAAAAAATCAAATATATTATTGATAAAAAAGTTTTGTATAGAATGCTTAGGCACTCCTTATCTCTCAAAAACATTTCCTTTTGCTCTTTTATTTCTTTCCTCATTTTTATTTATTGCATATAAATAAAGTTTTTAGAAAAAGAGTAAAATATTTTTGCTGTTTTTATTTCGTCCTCACAAATCCAGCTAAAATTGGCTGTTATATTCGCAATGTAATAAAAATTGGCAGTTTTCCATAATTTTCTAATGTCCTAAACAAAATTTACATTCAAAACTACGAAATACGCCAAACTAGCCGTTTATAAGGTATCGGAGGTATGTAGGTACTTTATTTACGTCGCATTAAAGCTGCGCAATGGGCTATTGGCGACGGTCAGGGAAAAATCCCTGAGAATGATTCGAAGAAATGCCATCGCAATTTTGATCCTTTGCAGAGGGGAGGGTTCCCCTGCTTTGGTAGCCCGATGATCAGCGCGTGAAGTCGAGCACTTTACGATAGAACAGTTTAACGAGGACCGATACCTCGCACCCTCGGTCTCTATGGAGGCGATCAAAGCGGTCACCCACCCGCTTACTTACCGCAGCCAGTGACGTTCGACTTCAGTGTTCTACTGTGAACCGTGTCTTCACGATCAGTCGACTGCGGGACAAGGTGTTGGGGGAGGCTAAAAGTGTGGTAAAAGGTATTTTCTGAAGATGGGTCTTGCTCTTTTTTTAAAATAGAATTGTAAAAACTTGATATAAGGTCAAAAACTAAAGATTCCGCCCTATACTTTATAGTTATGCATCAACATTTTACTTGACTTATAATTTTTTTTTAAAAAAATAAACAATTTTACAGAAATATAACATTTGTGTTCGTTGTCAAAAATGTTTATCGAAGGTCATCCGCCGAGAGAAATGACAAAAGCCGCAGTTTGAGCCACTTAATAACAGAGCTTTAATTTTAAACTGTACTTAAATTTTAAACTATATATGCCTTAATTTCAAACTGTATGTTCTTTAACTTTAATTTACATATGCTTTAATATTAAAATATATAAGCTTTAATATATAAATATATAATTTCAAACTAAACACCTGGCGAAAGATCCTGATTTGGTTTAAAGAGATACGTGTACAATTTATTTAAAAGAAAACAAATTTAAGAAAATGCAAAATAATTTAATAAAATAAAGGGATAAAAATAATGTAAGTATTTACCTATAGCTCGATAGACACTGCAAAATAAAATGCTGAATAAGACAAACCACGTGTTCCATTCATGATTGTCATTTACTGTTGAAACTCCCAAAACAACAAAAATTATTGTTTCGGATGCTGTAGCTAACATTTTTGTAACATACTTCACTGTCACATGACTTTTATTAGAAATGTTTTCATCAACATAATTTTTCATTGTAATACCACAGAAAACCAATCTAAAAGGAAATAAATTTAAGATTAGTATTTAATTTTTTTAAGGCACTTTAACACAATGTTGCAAAGTAATAATAATAATAATAACTGGTACTAATGAAACAATGCTCTCTTATTGAAGTTGTAGGGACCATTCAGCAGATTGCGGCTACCCGATCCCTTATTTCGAGGGTCGAAAGTCCCAATATATTGGATAAAAAAAATTTTTAATATCAGAAACAGTATGTTTTTGTGTCTTTTTCGCAATTGTGCCTAATTTCGTAATTTTCACTAATTTAACAGCATATTTATAGTTGGGCTTTAAACCTTTTACGGCTCAGTGTGTTCAGTTTGTTAATTTCGCAATTGCGTCCAACTTCGTAATTATGTCTAACTTCGTAATTGTGTTGAATTTCGTAATTTTTACTACTTTAATAGCATATTTATGGTAAGCCCTTAAAACTTTTAAGGGCTCAGTACATTCTGTTTGGCAATTTCTCAATTTTGTCTAATTTCGTAATTGTATCTAATTTTCAGTAATTTAATAGCATATTTAAGATTAGCCCTTAAACCTTTTACGGTACAGTGTGTCCAGTTTGACAATTTTGAAATTTTATCTATTTTCGTACTGTTTGCAAAATTTTTAAGTCAAACTAATTCAGTATGGTAAAATAAGCTTTTAAGTATGCCAAATGAAGATTATCATCATCAGCATTGGCACGACAGCCCTTTGTGAGCTTGGGCCTTCCTCAGACGCTTTTCCCATTCTACCCTTCTCCCAGCAATTGATCCCCAGTTCTTTACTTTTAGGATGGCAAAATCCTCATCCACACAGTCCTTCCATCTCTTTTTGGACCTTCTTCTTGGCCTTTTATTGAAAAGGGTTGCATTAAAGCCTCTTTGCTGTTCGTTCTGGGCTCGTTCTCACTACATGCCCGGCCCATCTCATACTAAAAAGAAGATTATACAACATGCTAAATCGAAGCACTAATTTAAAAGTATGTTAACTTTGCCATGGGTTTGGAAAATTTGAATATTGTGACTTAAAAAAAATCTAAAGTATTGGTCTTTTATAATTATTTCCAATGGCTTGAGTTACAGAAAGAACTCTACACCACGAAAGAATGGGAACAAATGAGAACGTAAAGAAAAGAAGAACATAATAAGCGTGGTGAGAAAAGTCTATGAACTCTATAATTCCCTTGCGCGCCAATATGAAGTATTGTAAAATATCCCATTTTAAAATTATTGGAACATCAAAGAATTTTATTAAATACAGGATTAGAGCAAATTAAACAAAATTTTGAAGATAAATATAACTAGTATAATATAATATAAAAACACAACAATATGGTTTTCAATACATAAATTTTACAAATATTTTAGAGTATGGTATTTCCCACATCCACAACTGACAACACCCACATTTTCCCTCCCTCGACTAAAGTCGTAATCGGTGAAAAACTAGGACCACGAATGCCATCTATTAGGAAAATAGTGAACTAAGTATCCTAAAGTAGAAGCGAACACTGCCCGGGCTTCACAAAATAGAAAAGTTAATTTTTCTCCTGCCCAAATTCAGCTCGGGCATCACAAATACTGCACATAGTAGTTGCCTGAACTGGATTCGGGTGACACTGGCAAGGAGATAAATTTGGAATTCAAATCAAGAACTGTTCTTTCAGCTATGCCACCCTCTTCATACGCAGCGAAATGTCACGAGCAGACTTAACAGCTCTAAAACCTTGATTGAAAGCAGAAAAGAGCTAAGTGTCTAAAATGCTCATTTTCTCAACTTGACGTTTCATTTTATTGTTCTGAAAATTAACGTGACATAACTAGATTTAAAAATAAAACAGAGATTCTGATAGAACAAAACAACAGCTTTAGAATGATTTAAAACATTATCCATGGGATGTTAAACTTTTTACGCAGATGGAACACCGGTTTCTCCTTTATATATAGATTTTTTTGTCGCTCTAATTGCAAGTAAAAATGTATTATAGCATTTTTAATTATAAAAAAATACTTCAATAGTTGCTATAAGAAATCTGTTAGATTTTTTGGAATTATATTTGTGCTAAAATACAAAATTCAAAAAGAGTAGTTCAAAATTTTTTTTTCATTCGTATTTAAAAAATATATCAATAATTGATTTTGTAAATAAATGAAATATTATTGACGAATACATTTCTCGTAAATTTAAATAACTGTAAATAAGTGCAAATCTGAAATTATTGTTTGGAAATTAGCCGTGCTTGGAAGACTTTAACACAGAATAAGACACCGGTGTATCATGCTGTATTTCATAACCATAAAGTATTAAAATGCTAATTATAATATATTTTTATTTATTTTTATCTAATTTAGTCGAAAATAATAAAATAAAACATTCTGAATTTGTTAAGAGTCAGAGGGTTAAAATAAAATTAAAAAATAATAAATATAAAAATAAAAAATAAAAAAACGTCGGATATGCCACTAATTCATACAAAATGTTAAGAAAGAAATTGATTAAAAATTTTCTTCTAACCAAAAGTTGAACTGAAAAAAAAGAAAAGAAAAATGTTTGGCATATATTTACTTTAATTTCGTGTATTTGTAATATGCGTTTTAGTTTCGAAAATATAAATAGTTAAAATCTGGTTTCATTCGTACTATCCTTGCATGCTATAAATCCGAAAGTGTTTTCACTTCTTTTCACAAAATTATTCCTTTTGAAGAAAATTGATGAACAATATTTTGTTTCTAAATTAATTCTTATACCACCATTGTTTTGTTAAAAAACAAAACTTAAATACAAACTCTGTATTAGTTCTATTTCGTTGGAAACTTTATATCTAATTTAACAATGGGTATTGTCTCTGATTAAGAGATACGTTTTCTTTTACCTGATATACTGTCACGTATATTTAGTGAGGCTTCACGAATTATTATGTAGTAATATTTTTTTTTTGTTAACTAATTTGCCTATTGTATAGATTTAATCCTTTATGAAAGAATTCTAAAAGTGCTTCTGCAATTATGCAAGAATTTCCAAAAGTGCTTCTCTAAGTAAATTGATTATAATTTAATGAAACAATTATTACATTATAAAACAAAATTTGCTATTATTTCATTTTTAATTTTATTATTTATTTTTACTATTAATTAAGTATTTGTTAATTTTCCTATCCTAATAAATGGAGTAGTGATTGTTAAAATTATAATGCCAAGAAAAACTTTGAAACTAGTGAATTGTAATTTTGTAGTGGTAGATAAGCTACAGTACTCTCCCACCAGAATTATAGCTATGATAGAACTCAATGAACAAATACCACTAGTTGGTTCATTGCTGTTTTTTTGTGAGAAGCCGGGAGAGCAATATTAAGATCACCGGACTTGGAGTGGTGGTTGTGAGAGCTGTATAAGTTCACGGTCGTTATCGCTCCTATGTTGCCTTTAGCAGTCGAGTGTATGTATATCGACAATGTGTTTAATCGAGACTGAGTAGCAACTGTGTGAGGAGGTGGATAATGTCGCAGTCTCAACTAGCAAGTCAACTGTTCAATGTGGGCAATCCATCGCAGTAGGCGTGGTAATATCGAAGTGGGCGTTACTGCCAATGTAGGCGTGTTCACATCACGTCCGAAGGTTACCAATGTGGGGCGATGGTAGCTATAGACAATGTCAATCTTCATCTATGAAAAGGTACCCGACATAGAATCGAGTTAACATGTCTTATATACTAGTGAATTGTAATTGTAATTTTGTAGTGGTAGATACGCTACAATATAACCAAAATATATAATATTTAAACTATTCATATGGTAACGGTAAACCGTTTACAAGAAAATCTGATTTCCAAAATTATAGTTCTTTTATTATTACAGTGTATTTAATAAAAATATCAAACAGAAATGTAAATTTAATTGAGTAAATAGCTTTTATGCAATGTTCTGACATATCATGGTACAAATACTAAATTTTATTTCGTTTCCTAAATTTTAACACATGTTATAAAACAATATTTGATTTGTCAAAATTATTACCAAACCAAATTCAAAATCAAGCTTTAATGGTCAAACACACATCAAAATTTCTGAAAGTGCAAACAAAATATGAATAGATCTCTTAAGAGGACAACCAGAGAAAACCTTTATTCATTCACGTACTAGAACTTTCAATGGTTTTAATATACATTATTCTAATATTATTATAATAATGATCCTAATATTAGACTTCTAATATGCTAATTTGTTAGTGCAGAAGATGATTTAAGTTGCAACATCGTACGCAAGAACTCATTTTTTTCTGAACAAACTTTTTTATACGACGGAATATGATTCTTTACCCAAAATAACAGCAACCTAAGATAGTTTAGACAGGAGATAGTTTAGTCTGGAGAGCGGTCGAAAGTTTCGACCCCTTAATGTTATTTTTACTTTTCGTCTTATTTCAAGTACGTCTTAAGTGAATTGGAAATTTTCTTGTACGAAATAATAAAATTCATTCATCCAAAGATAATTTCACATAAAAAACAATTTTTAATAATTATTTTGTTTAATAATAAACGAGAAAAAAAATTGAATTGCAAGGAATACACATTATTACATCACCTTATTGATTGTAATTTTGCATGGAAAAAATGAAAAACTGAACTAAATTGGTCGAATAGTTCCTGAAAAATAGAATTTTAAGTATCTGACTTTTGAGAATACTGAAGCCCCCTTTAAAAATATTGGTTTGAAACTTAGAGATACTATTACTTTTCATTCATCAACCCTTGTTTGTTGAATAAAGGAAAGACCTTGAAACCTTTATTTAAAGAATAGAAAAACTGAGTTTAGGTAAACATAGAGTAAAGCTTGAAGTTTTAAGTTCTGATTTTTTCAAAATATCGAAATGCAAACAAATTTTGGCCGGAAAACTCAGGATTATGCATTGAAGAAGGAATTCTGTTATCATATCTGATATTTAGATTTTTTTTTTCAACTTTTGATACGTCAGGGTTTACTTTAAGTATTCTTGAACACTCTTTTTTTCTTAACTTTCAATTAAAAATGAAGTTGAAACGCAATTTGCCATGAAATTTTTTCCCCCGTGTTATAGCGTCCGCTTAAAAGAAGATGTTGAACTCAAATTGATTTAAAAGGCATTTAT
This sequence comes from Parasteatoda lunata, assembly GCA_949128135.1. Lineage (NCBI taxonomy): Eukaryota > Metazoa > Arthropoda > Arachnida > Araneae > Theridiidae > Parasteatoda > Parasteatoda lunata. The sequence continues at coordinate 48,098,719 of OX421981.1, read as the reverse complement.
GTTTTAAATTGCTTACTCCTTTTTTCATAAATTCTTCTCGATTCATAATTAATGATGTAAAAAAAAAAAAAAAGGATTAAAACTAATTTTTTCAATTGCAGTGCACCCTAAGGACAAAGAATATATAAGTCACATTATATATTCTTTGCTAAGGACTCCTTGCACTTCTTTCACGAAGCTCCTGCGGTTCGTAGGTCGCCAATTAGGACCACTGGTTCCAAAAGTGCGAGGAAGATTATGTTTTGGAAATTTTCAACTGAAGAGCTTCATACGGATAACATGGCCAGATCTGATTTAGCACTGAGTGAATGGTATTTCCTGCGAATGAAATTTCTCAGTTTTTAACGAAGTTCTCGTATTTATTACAGTTATGAACTTCTTATAAAATTGTATTGTTATTTTTTCAGAAATAAATCGCAGTTTTAAAAGCTAAGAAATTTACCTTCTTCGCCTCCAATTTTTAAAGACATATTTTATTTTATATTTTATAACCGTCGTTGAACAGCCGACCCAATTTTTTGGGTTTACGACTGCTATTGTTTAACTCCGTAGCCTTGTAATTTTGTACCCAATCCAGAAGACAAGGGAACACCTGGATCAAGTATTGGGAGAAACTTGCCTTCGTGGAGGACTTTTTGATGGAACTAACCCGCATTTGCGTTACATAAAGAGGAAAACCACGAGAACCTCCCACGGTTAGCCAGACAGCAAGGGGACTCTGACCCATGATCCGTCTACCACTGAGGATACTTCACGTCAGCACTGTGGTCGGTGCAAGCCGGATGCGAATTCGTATCTACCAGCCATCGCCAGAATCGAACCCCGGTTCACCACATTGGACGGTGAACGTTCTATCCCGTGAGTCATAAAGACATAGTTATATTCGGATAACCGCCGGCCAAGGTGGCTGAGCGATTAACGTGCCTGATTGCGAACCAAAGGCTGCGGGTTCAAATCCCGCTCAGGGCGTGGATGTTTCCCTGCATGTGTTGTCCTGTGTCAATCTGGCCCACTCTATGAACGGGTATCTGTGGCAGTGTCGTGCGGGTAATGTTGCTCGCCTCCGTGACTGTGGTCGGTCACAGGTGCTTACCAGGCAACACAAAATGAGCAACACTTCCGGCATCTTTTTTGACGAAGAACCATAAGTTCAGTCCCTGCCGTTTCCAGTTCCCGTGTTTAAATTCGTACGAACATGATTAAATTCTTAGAAAATTCAACTTACAGTTTTAGAAACTTCTTTGACCTTAATATCTTTAAAGCATTGTAGAGGTAGCATAAGGAAAACCACTAGATCTTAAAAATCATAATAATTGACTTTTAATCTTTTTATCACTTTTAATATAAAGACAATTACACGCTTAAAAGTATGTTCTGCTTAAGAATAGAATTTTTATTGCATAAACTAAATAAAAACAAAAGAAACACATCAAACAGTTATTAAGGACAACTATAAAAAAGGATGACTAATAAAATGCTTACATGTACAGTTTAATTTCCTTATATTCTAAAAATTGAAAAAATAATAATTTTATTTAGATTAACGAAACCTAAGGCAGAACTGTTCTCGGCTTCGTAAATTGTGTAAATATGATATGTTGTGTGGATTCAAAATAAATTAGTATTTGAAGGAGCATAGCAAATAAAAAATATAGCAATAAGTATTAATGAAATGCAATGTTCCCTTTTGGCAACCTGGACACATATTTGAAGCATATTTAAAAGTTCACTTAGTTTTTACATTTTTTTTTGGGTTTTAGCTCCATTTTAATAAATATCTACAAGGAATATAAGGGTGCGAAAAAAATAGAACGCAATACCGGAATAAATTTTGATATAAAAATCAGATTTTCACATACTTAAATACAATTTAGTGATACCAACACAGAGAAAGAAATGTCAAAACAACCAGAATATGGTAAAGTTTTCCGTGTTTCGGGTACTATGGAAACACCAAAAAGCTTAATAATTTTTATCGGATTGCTTTTGGTAATGATTTTAATAAAATGAACAATAAAATTTGGTTTTATAACTTATAATAAAATTTGGTAAATGAAGTAAAATTTAGTAATGTTATCATAGGGCATGCCAAAAAAACCTATATTCAGTTAAATTCACTTTTCTGTTTTGTACTTTTACTAAATAGCCGACCGGCCTGTGTAGGGGCTAGGGAACAGCCCTTGCACCAGAAAGGTTCTGGATTCGAATCCCAGGCATGGATGTTCTTACTTTCTCTATACTATCTGTCCTTACTGTGGGAGCAACGTTGGCCCACCCTAATGTGGTGCCCCTGAAAGAGAGGCCAACAAATCTGCACTATAAATGCCTGAATTGACGATGTTAACACAGGTGGGCATTCGGGGAAAAAAAAAAAACTTTTAGTAAAAGCGAGCTAATAAGAACTATAATTTTGAAAATCAGAATTTCTAGTATACCATTACCTTATGAACAAAAAATTTACCAAATGAACGGATTTAATACAGAAAATTTATATTTTATTAATCAAAATTGTATTTTCTTAATCGGAAATATCATTATCATTCAGTACAGCAATTTTACCAAATTGTTTTCTCTGTTTATATTGGGGAAAAAAAAAAGGATTGCACACAATTGTAAAATCTTGATCCAATCATAATTCCTAGAAATATTTTTTTATAACTAATAGAAATTTTTCACTTTTAGTTTAATAATTTCCCAAAAAAACTTTTAACTTTCTTAACTTTTACTTAAAAAACTTAAACTTACGAGTTTTTAACTATGAAATTTTAGATGTAGAAATTTTAATAGAACAATTATAATAGAATTTGTCCTTTAGTTCTTCTAAAACAAAATTTTCTAATTGCAACACTTTTCTAACTTCATTTCTCAGAAACTATTGATTCGATTTAATTTATGCCTGTTAATAGGAAATAAAATTTTCCTTCGTAATATTTTTTTTGGGTTGATCAACATCAAATTCAGAGAAATATAACACAACCGTTTTTATAGTGTATGAGTGACATGTTTCGGATTTTTAAGGTTATATTGAACGACCCTCGTACAATAATTAAAAAAAATACAATAATTAAATCTTTTTTATTTCTAATACTTACGATAGAATTCCAGATAGATGAAAGATTTCTGCAAAAAGATAAGCCATATAGCCCATAATGAATGGAAACATGGGTTCAATAACTGGAACGGAAGTTGTGTGTTTTGAAAGAAACGCAGTCAGAAATCCAAACGCTATTCCAATCAATGTTCCTCCACATGAAACAACAAAGAAGGATGCAATACCAGAAAAATAGTCTATTGCTAAAATGTTAGCTAAACCCATCTCCGTGTAACCTTCAAACATATGATACAGAACCTAAATACAAAGTAGCAAAATCAATGCATGCACAATAAAAAGTTAAAATTGCAATATAAAGTAAGAACTATTAGTTTAGAAAGCATATATACACTAATTCTTAAAATAAAATTAGTTTCTTAATAGAACATACGCGTAGCAAAGAGCACGAATTTGAGCTAAACTCAACAGAATGACAGTGAATAAAAATTGTACATCATAAAATCAGTTATTACAGTTCACAGAGATTTGAAAATTAAAATATAATTATCCTTATTACACAATAAATAAGTCCCGTAGTGGACTGATCGTTAAGACACGGTTTCCAGATCAACGAAGTCAAGCATCACTCTCTGCGGTCAGTGTGCGGGTGTGGGTGACCACTTGGATCAGTCTGTGTAAGAACATATGCCATCCCCTCTGCAGAGGATCATAATTGGCATGTCTTCGGATCATCCTCAGGTATGTTTCCCAGACCGTCGCAAATGACTCATTGTGCAGCTCTAGTGCGACGTAAATGAACAACAATAATTAATTCTTTCACAAAAATATTTCTCGGAATAAAGTGTTCCTTGGATAGTTCAACATAATATTCGGAACGATATTACACCACAGTTCTTACAGTATACGCTGTAAAATATTTTAGTGTAGATGCACACGAACAATGGTAACAACTACTTTTTACCCAGTGGTTGGAAAAACTACATTATTTTTGTAGAACAACTAGTTATAGTTCGCTCACCAGAAGTTGGCACTTGACTCCGCCTTCATCACGTGGTATCGGACGATACTATTTCGCTATTTTTGAGAGAAGGACGTGAACAATCCTGAAGAAGGTTGCTATTTGGCGATCGTATGACTAAAATATTTATTTCGCAATATTAATGAATATTTTTTAACATTAAATATTTCATAAATTTGATGATATTTCTTTCTTTTGAGTGAATAGCTTGTCCTTTTTTAGACATTTTGCTGTAATGTTTTTAATTAACTAGAGCAGTGTTTCCCAAACTTATGACTTTCGTGTACCCTTTCTAAATTTTTCGTAACGCTGTGTACCACTAATAAAAAAATGAATGTATTTTTTACTATAAAAAAATTGCACAAAAGTTAAAAATCATAACTGACTGTTGACACCACTAATTATTAATCGTTAACTCTGCAAAAAATAGGCAACAGAAAAATACGTAATCGTAAGTTTTCATGGCTAGCTTTGTTTTTAAATAAAATTTTTTGAAATTTTCGTTTGTTGCGTTATTTCGCAGAAGAACGCGTATCCTCGCTAAACTGTTCCCGTACCACTGGGGGTACGTTTACCATACTTTGGAAAACACTGAACTAGAGTAACGAAAGGTATAATAGCAGCTGATAAAGCGAAGTAAGTGACTGAAAAAGAATTCACTGTTAGCGTATGGAGCTCATTAAGAGTTGTCTGAATTTCAGACGTTTTTCCTCTTACTCCCGCGCGGTAATGAACTCTTCTTCCAAGGAGGTGGAGTCAAGTGCCAATTCCTGGTGAACGAACTATGCTATTTCACAACTTTTAAAAAGACGAACTTGGCTATGGAACTTAATTTACACCCATGTTCAAAATAGTTCGGAATAAAAAATTGGTTTATTCAAACGTGATCAATTATCAGGAACTATTTATTCATGTTTACATGAGCTAATTTGTTAAACCAATTTGTTACGAATTTTTTTCAACTTTTTATGCCTTTCTAGACAGCGAATATTCCATTTAAGAAACGCTAAAAAATAATCAAATATTTTAAATTTCATTCAGTGTTTAATGCTCTTTTATTTTTTCTCAAAGAAATAAAGTACAAAGAGAATAAGTATTCTTCTATTGAATTAACGTAAACGTTTCATGAGAATATATTCGCATTTGAAGGTGAACCAAAGTGAAAAATTAGCTATTATTGGTAATGGCTATTATTGGTAATGGCTATTATTGGTAATGCGTAATTCTAAATGTACAGTTCAGCTTTAGAGGCATTCTCATAACGTTCACTGACGGATCAGCAAAACTTTCTAATAATTCGATTCGAAAAATTAGCTGAATTTGAACATTGTTTCTTTACTAAACGTACGTAAAAAGTAGTTGTCAGGAATTTCTACAAATTACTGTTCTTTGGTATCACACTACTCACACTCACTGCACTACTTTTCTTAAAAAGTAGCACGCAAAAGTAAAAGTAGTAAGCATTTATTTTTTATTTAAAAATAGTCGAAAAAATTTGAATAGTACGGTATAAATTTTTTTACATTATTTTAAATTATTTAATTTTGCATGGTGAAATACAAAATTTGAGAGAAATTCGGTTGAATAGTTCGTAAGAAATCAAATTTTAAAAATACGACTTTTTCACCATTTCACCATCATTTTCTCCCACGAAAACAAATTTCTCCCAATACTTGATCGAGGAGTTCCCTTGTCTTCTAGATTAAGTTCAAACTTACAAGGCTACGAAGTTGAACATTAGTAGTCGTAAACCCAAAATTGGGTCGGTTGTTCAACGGCGATTACAAAAGTAACAACAACAGTCATTAGAAGAAAATAAAGAATAGTTTTTAAAAATGTTTACATTTAAAAATTTTCTTCTAAAATATTATATAAAAATTTTTTATAATTTTTATTAAGTTATTAAACGCACAAAAAATTTTAAAAATACAGGGTTCAGAAAATTTCAAAAATGTTTCCCATACAAAGTTATTTAAATGTTATTTAAAATAAAAATAAATAGGTTACGATGAAATAAATGATAAGTAATAAAGAAAAGTTATGAATAAAAATCATTAAAAAAAAGCTGCAACCTGTTTTAAATTTTAAAAAAAAGAAGTCTGCATTAATGTACATTTTTTATCCGACATTGAGCTCAGCTCTTCCGTTTACGTGGGATAACTAAATATGTTTTGTCTGTTATATGTTTATGTTATGAGTGCTTTTTAGCATACCTGTTTAATAATGTTGTCTGACATCGAATTACAATAAATTGCAGAACTTATTTGACTTTATAAAACATTTAATGAAGTCGTTCTTTCGATTGTGATCTTCAAAAACACAAGCAAATGTCAAATTTAGTCAAACTTAGGAGCAAACATGACCTTCAAGAAATAGATTTATAGCTTTCTTTCAAAGCCTTTTCATCCATACAAAATAAAAATAGCACAGTTTGAGAGTTATTAATTCCGTAAAGATTAATTTTATAGGAAATTACCTTGCCTAAAGGAATCGAATGAGTTTTAAAACAAATATATATGTTACAGTGAAATATCGAAATCAAGTGAATGCGGACTAGCACCGGTGAATGTCAGCAATCACATAGTTGCTTTGGTGAATATCCGAAATATTTCTTACATCCGATTTTATATTAGTTTTTTAGTTGATATTATAATATTGATTCGTTATTTTAAAATCTGCTGAGGGTAGATAAGGAGAAACAGCCGTACTTGGAGTACCGGCTAAATGCATATTGGGAGGTGGCACTTGACCTTAAAAAAAGCATTGAAGTAGGGCATACCGGGCAAATGTATACCGGGGTAGTAGCACTTAACGAGATCTGGTATATATTTCAGACATTTATTATAACGACTATGTGATCGTCAACATTCACTGGTGGAAGTCAACAACTACCAATTTCAGTCATTCAAAGTAACATATATATACATCTATAACATATTTAAAATTTTTTTTAACTTTTTTTAAACCTCACCAATCTGACTAGGAACTCACAATCGCAAGGACAGAAGAGGAAACTGCCCAGGGCTCCAAATTTCAAGGACTCTTAAGTCTCATAGCATAAATTTAAATTTTTCAATTTTTTTGTCTTTTGGATTTAATTTTTTAATTTTTTTAAAAATGATTTTAGGTGGCTGCTTTTTATAAATATTTATACCTTGAATGATTGAAATTAATATTAATCACAATTTATTGAATAGCGGCCTTACAATTTTTCAAATAATTCAAATTATTATTTCTATCAATTTGTTTTTAAATAATCGTTATAAAACGTAATTGATAACATTCATTTTTTTTATTAAATATAAAAACATACTGTATTTTTTTTTTTAAAAAATATATTGTTTGTTTTGAAATTTTTTTTTTAAATTTACTGGAATTAAAAAGTAAGTTTTGGTAATAGATAGAATTTTTGACAACATTCTCCCCCTCCCCCCATATGAAATGTTTTAAAATTAATTGCAAATTCTAGTGTTAAAATCAAATTTCAAAGGATTCAAATATCAAATGATTGAGATGATGATCACTGAATTGAATTTTGAACTTATTTAAAGTAATTATACCCTCAACTTTTTTAAGAGATAAAGCAGCGATACGATTTTAAAGACATTACAAATTGATGCAGTAAGTCTTTTCAATATAAAAATCATTTCTAAAAAATTATACCAATTTTCTTATTAATATATATAATGAAAATAGGAATATAGCATTTAAGTGTAATAATACTCTTATTAAAAATGTTTTCTAATGTTTTTTAAAAAACCTCTTTTATGTATTCTTTAATGTTTTGTTCTGAAATAACTTCCCACTTTTTTTTGCTGTTTGTTCTATATTCAATAGGAATCAATAACTTTACTGTGATGATAAAATATAAATAGACTTGATAAAACAATAATACAAGTTTTTTAGTGCAATAACAGTAGATCAATAAATCGAATAAAACATAAAAATCAGCATTAACACTTTTTGTCTGTTAAGAATGATTCTTTAAGCTTTTGTTAGTTATTAGGAATTGAATTAAACTGAAATAATTTATTATGAAAATTATTCTTAGTTATTAGCAAATGGGAGGATATAAAATTTTTTAACGTATTATGATAACAATGCATAAAAAATGAAATGATTTCACTTCGGTTGTGGTACATTTCTTTTCCAGACATTTCAACTATTTTTGACTGTATAAATCCTCTTAAATTGTCTTATAATTCCATTAATTATTATTACATTTTGTATAAATGTATTCTTTTTTATTTTCTGAAATAAAATAAATTAAAAAAAATTTATTAATTTCTCTTTTAATGAAAAAAAAACATATTTAAAAGTTATTATTAATGCAACTTATATTAAATATATAATTTACTTTATTTCTAAAAATTAATAAAATCTTATTAACATTTTTTACTTGAAATAAACTTTTGAAAAAAATACATTTTGTTTATAATTGTGCAATGCCATATAACAAAATTTTACTTTTTTTGCAATAATTAAGTAGCCTTATTATCCTCATTATTTTTAATTATCATTATTATTTTTAATCAATTATTATTTTTAAGTAAAATCAATAATTTATTTTTTTTATTTTTTTTAAAAAATAAATAATTTAAAGCATTAAAGTAATTTCTTTTTTTAAATAATTTCTCTTTAAAGTTTTTTTTTTTTTTTTTTTGATAAATTATTTTTAATGCAATTTATAATTAACACATAATTTATTTTATTTCTATGAATTAATAACGTCTTAAACACTTTTGCTTAAAATACAACAAAACTATGGAAAAAATAAAATTTTGGCTATAATTGATTTCACATCAGTAATGAAAGCTAATCTGTTTGCTAATCTGAAAGCCAATCTGTCTAAAATTTTTAAAGCCAATCTGTATTTCTACACTAAAAACCATGCCTTATAAGTATCTTATTCCATAAAGTAATTATTAAATAGCCTTTTAATTACAATTATTATTATTATTACTATTCAGTAAAATCATAAATGTATTTTGTTGAAAATAAAATAATTAAAATAAATAATTCTGTATAAATCATATAATTATAATACTATAAATCATTATAAATTAAAAAATGGCATTTTTAAAAATTATTAATAATGCAACTTAAACAAATAATTAATTTTATTTCTGAAAATTAGCCAAATCTTAGTAACATTTTCGACTTTAAATAAAATAAAATCATCAAAAAAAAATATTTTAGCTATAATTGATTTCAAATAGAGCAGTATAATTGGCAGTTTAATTCGGTAATTTACATCCCTCTAGATGTTTGTTTTAGTAGAAATTCCTATTATACCACGCTGTACAACTAGTTATTGTTCTAATTAACTGGTTACTGTTCTAATTAAAAATTTTTACACAATACGAAGGAACTTATAAGGGAAATGCTTAGATGACGAGTTTCAGTCTGTTAACCTCTTCCAATGTGTGTACCGAAACTGTGGGAGTTGAGTGCCTAAGATTAGCTTCATAATTTGATACTCAGTATGCCTGTGCATTGTACGAACAGTATTTCATCGCGTGAGAGACATACAATGTATTAACCATCATACGAACCACATGATATTAACTATTTTAAATGACATATTTTTTATAATTGCATTTGGGAGAAAAAAAAATCGTAATTTTTATGAATGGTATCATAAATACACTATCTTTTTTGTTCTTTTTTTGTTTAATAAATAGGCTTTATGAATAAGTCACGTCTGTTTTATTTCTAAACCTTTATTTACCGGAGCTGGAATTATTAACTTATGGATAAGAGTGTATAATCTGATGTTTTATTGCCAAATTTGAAAAAAAAAAAAAAATTTTTTTTTACGGTATTTGCCAAATGAATGGCAATATTAGCAGTAAACAATTAAAAATTAATATAATGTCTAATTAATAGTCTTTTCGCTTAGTTCATTGTTTAAAAACACTAGAAAACAAACAATAATTATTACTCACAAATGTTTAGTACATATGTCTAGGAAATAGACTACGTTCCATCTGATCAATTTACTATTTGATGTCTTATAGCTAAATTTAAAAGAAAATAATGACTGTATTTCTTAAGATTTTTGCATATGTGCATTACAATATTAGCAACGAACTATTTAAAAATCAATATTATGTCTAATGAATAGTCTATATCCTAAGCTGATTATTTACAAACACTAGAGAGTAAACAAAATTAAAAGTAAAAGACTTAACCCTCTTTTGAAAAAAGGTAAATCGATTAACTAATTTTGACTACTTCCCAGCACCCCCTCCCATAACTCGAAAAAATGTTTTTGTGAAGTTTCAATGAACAAATATCATGATTCAGTAAACAATACATAAATCAAAAATTCTAAATTTAATGTTTCCAGTTGGCCCTTAATGGTATTCAGGTACCTTATCATTATTAATAACACAAAAACTTGTAGATAACACTTGTAAATGTCGAATAATTCTGACAGAGGGTGTTCCCAACATTCAATAGACCAATTGAAATGAATGAGAAAAAGCATCAATAAAATAAACACTTATTATACTAGTAGGGGTCGCAAACCATGTTAAAAGAGGGCAAATCAGAAGAAAATTCATGGACGCGTGGATCCACTGCATGGCCCCCTTGTTCTCCAGATCTCAATAAGTATGTCCTTTTCCTATGCAATCACCTTGAATCACTAGTTTATGAGACACCTGTGATCACACCAAATTAAAAAAATAAGAAAATCTGACATCGGGGATTTTCGTCTCTTCGACAGACATGAAAAACACCTGTCATCTTCGAGCACATACGGGAATAATTCTTACGGCTTTGTAAATAATGCGCCTTTTTGATGAGTTCTTATAACAGTTAATCAAATATATAGCTTTATGTAGTCAGAAAGTTTTTAGTATCTTTTGTAGTTGTTTATCAACTCGCCGTCGGAAACTGCATGGGTTTCTCACGATATTTTCTAAACATGATTTGTGCCCCTATGTAATATGGTAATTTTTAAGAGATTTCATGAATTTTATTAATTAATTTAATTAAAAAAGATTCCCAGACACACTGGAAGATGCCAACTGTACTTTTCATGTCCACCGAAGTGATGACAAAGCGTGTCTCAACTGGCATCTACGATTCGTCTTTAGATTCAGATCATGCGATTTTCTATCTCTCAACATGGTTTTGCGACATCCTATTCCATTGAAAATTTTCATTCATGTGATGCTTTTTATCACCCATCTGAATGTGCCGGTTGAATTTTGGATCATTCTGGTTTTTATTCTGGTATATATTCATCGTTTATCAATATTTTGTCCTTCATAAATTAAAAGATTATGAGCAAAAAAATTAAGTTTCTAATATAAAAAAAAGAAGTTTCTAATATAAGAAAAGAAGAAAAAAGAATTCGAATATAACAAAACAAATAAATAAATTTTGCTAGTTAAGCTAGAAATTCAAGAATATTTATTAAATAAAATCAATATCAATACTTATTTAAATGGAAATAACAGAATTTAAAAGAATTAGGAAACGCCCCGGTCAAGTTCCTCTTACTTTCATTTAAGGCGTAACCTTCAGCATTTCAAATATTCATTAAACTTGACATGGTTTTATCGTTGGTTGTATTGCAAAAAGCAAGGCTTTGGTTTTTATTCTTTTCTTAAATTTTAAATTTATCAAAAAGTATTCTAGTTTTGTTTCAATAAAATGTTTGTGTTGAAAATCCATATCAGTTACTTCTAAAGTACATTTAAATGTTTATGCCTGAGACAGAGATTTAACTTGGGGCGAAATGAAGTACTCTCAAGATTGGCGAACAGATAACATGAAGATTAAAATCTTAACACTTTCATGTCCGGTGACACCAACGTGTTGTCACGTGAAAACCAAACGTTAGCTGCCGGTGACAACACGTTGGTGCCATACGCAAGCCATACACTAACAGCCGATGACCAGACATAGATGTCGCGCGTTGCAACCTAATACTCATGTGACATTTTGTCAAGGGACAATAGAGTACAGGGATGCCAACTGCTCCGCTTTCTGGAATAGTTTTAATAAAGTGGTAGCAAATTATATAGTAAAATTCGTTAAAGAAAGATAGTTACGCCTACTTTTTAATATAGTAACCAGTAGTTTGATGCTTTAACGTTGCATTTTATATCATACTTATAATTTTTGATATTTAGTGGTGAAAAAATTACTTATAATGAAAAATACTAAACTAGAAGTAACTTAAATTTCCCTACAACTAGGTACCACACGCTGAGGTGGTTTTAACAAAAATAAACACCGGTTACATGGTAAACTTATCACTAAATATATGTAGACCGCATAGTGTTAAGGAGGATGACAGAATATCTTATTACTCATAGTGAAAAAAGTACCATTTATAAAAATATTTTTCAAACATTATCTTTAAAACTTTTTTCATGAAACTTTCAAAATTTAGATTAAAAAGTTTAAAAAATTTAGGTTTTATATTGTAAAAAACTTTTTGAAAATAAACCATTATATCATAAAAATATTATCTGTAAAAATTTTAGAACAAAAGTTAGTAGGCAAATGCTTCCATATTTTTGTCCGACCCGTGTATATATCCCCAAAATGTTTTAAACTCTACTAAAAAGTTATTTCAAAATTAAATCATAAAAACCTATTTGAAATTATAAAGATGAATAGATAGTGGATTTTTCCAGGCCTGAACACGACAGATATGCTGGGAATCATACAATTTGATAAATAATTTCCATCCCAGTAACATCTGCTCATCTTGATTCACTAGACTCTTGTTTTATTCATATGAATTCTGATTCCCTAGTTAACGAAATGGGTACTTTATCTTCCCTCACCACTTGGAAATGCATCCTCTCCTAATTTGCCTGTTGGCTTTCATGATTTCTCTTGTTATTTTTCTTTAGATTTATTTTATTTTACATTTTTTTTTTGTTGGCAACTTTGCAAACCTTTTTCAAATCTGTTTCGTTTTCTTTATTCCCATCTGGTGAATCTTGAAAAAGAGTGTCAATTTTTGAGCGATCGAAACTTATTTCGGTTTATCTACTTCCTTTATTTATGAAGCAGATAAATTGCTTACAGTATGAAGGATATCTTTTCACTTTAGATGAATGAAATTATTCATTTCATCTCAAAAATGTTTCAGATTCTACCAAAATGTTATATTTCCAAACTACATAAGATATATTTTTTAAGAAATAAAAATTATCTGAAACACAAATGAAACTTTTTCATGCTGTTTATCTCATTAGAAAATTAGAAAACTTCAAACATAAATTGCTCACTAAGATAATTGCGATTTTTCGATTATATTTGAGATACTCGCAGATATTAAAATATTGCATTTGCAACGAAAACTCAACATTTTATAGAGAACATCTAAAAAATATTGCTCATTCTAATAAAATGTTTTACTTATACATCATATATTTTTGAGTACATGCAAGAACATCATAAAATTTTTAGTACTTATTGAGATAGTGAAGTGATATGTTTTAAAAAAAAAATACAGCAAGGGCTTGATATAACTAGCACGATATAAAACCAGAAGTCCGTTATTACGACAAATTTAGAAGTCGCTATTAAAATGCTATAATTAAAAGGTACAGAAATTATTTGTTTATAATAAGTTAAAAATTGCTAGCCGTCAGCTATTCCAATTTTTTTTAGGGAAACGCATTTTTGCTATTTAAATAACGAACATTATACAAAAGAGAGCAAAATGAAAGACATTTTTATTCATATCTGCAATCAAAACAGAAAAATGAAAAACGATCATTATTTTATCTTATTTTCTAGTAAATAATTAAATCTTTTAAGTTTAGAAAGCAGACATGCGTGGGTAACCACCGACTGAGTTATTTTCCGCTTTACAAAGAATTTTTGCAAGCCATATATTTACCATGTCCCCTTATTTTCTTTCTTGACAGTCTACTATTAAAATAAACGTTTTGTGTTATCAATAATGTCAAACGCTATAACACACTATAACACTTGATTTTTTTAATTTCTCTTTTAACATTAAATATATTTCTCCTAACGACAGGCTTGTTATAACGATAATTCCCTCTGCTGTTGTTAATAGTCCTTAATACGGACTTTTACTATGAGACAAAAAGATGACTTTTTGTGCTGTGTACGTTATTGAATAAATAAAAATCATTATAAAATACGAAACTTTAAAAACGAGAAATTTTCAAAACGGGTTTTTTCAATTTTTTACAATTTATGTGGAGGATTTACGATGTATCATCAATCTTTAAAGACATATTGGCTTTTAAACTTCTTATGATGACAAAATATAAGGAATGACTTTTTGACTAGATATTTGCGCAACAAATATTAACTCAGTCATTGTTTTCCGCCTGAAGGGCGCCATTTTATAAACACAACTTTCACGATTAAGTTTTACTTTAAAGATATAAATATTATAGATTTTATGACATATAAAATTTAATTGACATTTATATGGCTTTCTTTTAATGATACTATTCAGTCAGAAAAGTATTAGAATCATTTCAACAATGATAAAAATAGACAAAAACATTATTTGTAAATTATAAATATATTGCATATATCGTTAGCAAATTTTCAATATTTCTTGTGAACTATTTTTTAAACTTTTTTCATATTTGAAGTAATGAAATAAAGGTTCTATCAAACGCTTTCAGTGGTTCAGATGCTTGTTAAATTTATTAATTTATATATATATATATATATATATATAAGTTAAAAATGAAGATAAAACAAAGGTAAATTACAGACAAATGAAAAAAGGGGGGCGAATAATAATAATAACAAACAACTGGGGAAAGAAAAAAAAAGAATTAATTAAAAAAAAAAAAGAATTAATTTAAAAAAAAAACAAAAAGGAAAAAGTTTTTTTAAAAATCCGGAAAATAAAAGATATAATCTTTTCATCAGTCCACACGATTATATCCGAAAAAGAGTGCTTTCTAATATTGTATCAATATAGCCAAAGCAAAATATATCAATACAATAGTGTGAGGAGCACTCAAAAAAATTTTTTTACAAAAATTACGACAAATGAAATAAAACACAATAAGTAAAAATAAAACGTAAAAACAGAAAATAAAATATAAAGGAAGAGCAGAACAAAACAAAATCTATAAAGCGAGTAGCGAAAAATAATGAACATTACATGAACGGGAAATTTTTCAAGAATGATTTAAAGTGTTTACGTAACAAGATTGCCAGATTGCAAAATATGAAAACTGTGAAAACAAAAGCGCAAATTGAGAGTAACTAGAGGAGTTTAAATTGCGTTCTTGCTGCATTACTGAAGTGCGTTTGATTTGTTAGTTACCAAGGATGGGCCAGAAAACTGATGTACGCGAGGTAATATTAAACTGGATAATTTAAAGAATTTGACTATAAATAATTTTAGAACATAAATATTTATTTAAGAAAAAAATATAAAATAGAAAAGAGAAAGAAACATGAATTGCCAGTTTTGCACATAATTTTAGCCACGGATTTGCCCGAAATGGATTTGCACATGGAAAATATTAATATTTGATATTTAGTAAATATATATATATATATATATATATATATATATATATATATATATATATATATATATTATATATATATATATATATATATATATATATATATATATATATATATATATATATATATATATATATATATATATATATATATATATATATATATATATATATATATATATATATATATATATATATATATATATATATATACACATCCCGAAAAATAAATTTACTATCCAGATTGCGGCTAATACCAACATTCTGAGAAGAAAAGTAAAAATCGGTTGAAAAGTGTAAGTTTATTCAGTAGAAGTACGTTTTAGTGTTTGATTTCGTAGCTTAAAATAACTTTTGCAATAATTACTTTTTATTTTATTTTATAACCATTGTTGAACAGTCATCGTTGAACATCATTAACGACTATCAAAGTACCCTGTAATTTTGAATTTAATCCAGAATTCCTAGCACAGTATTAGTTGAAATTTGCCATCATGGAGGACTTTTTGATAGAACTAACCCACATTTGCTTTAGATGGAGAGGAACCTACCAATGTCAGCCTGACGGCAGGAGGACTCTAATCCATGATTTGCCCATCACTGATTATACTTTTACGTCAGCACTGTGTGCGGTGAGAACCGGGATCAGAATTCTCAACAACCAGTTATCGCTGAAATTCGAACATGGGAAACCTCATTGGGAGATGAATGCTCTATTCCCTGAGTCACCGCAACCCTGCAACAATTACATAGTATACTCAAGGCTAAGGCCTCGGACCATTAAGATTGAGTTCTAGCATGTGGATTGATCACTAAATTAAACATTATTAACGCGCTCACTTTTTTTCAACAATTATTTTTTTTATGTAGCTTCTTTTCTATTAGCGTTTTAGTATCTAACATCAATTTTTGTAATAAAAAAAAAGAGAAAAGAGAAAAAAAGCAATTGATCTTTTTTTTTTTTTTTTTTTTTGATATAATATATAATATATCTCTTAAAATATATCTCTTTATTTGCGCGTCTTATTATTAGAATTTCAAGCGTTCTCCACTTTGTATGATTCAATAAGCTATTGGGATCTTTTGTTGCTACCTCTTGCGGGGTTTAGTTCGTTTATCTACGCACTTAGAACATCATTTATTACGATTTTTTGGAATTACAGCTCGTTCTATTGCAATCCTCAGTTGTGAAGTTTACTTCCTTTAAAGGAATATCTTTATATATCAAAAGAGATTGAAAAGCGAATTTCTGTAAATTAATCATCATTTTTATTTTTCGAAGGATGCAATGTAGTAGAACTTTTCCCAAACCTCTCTACATCTTCTACAGTGACAGCTGCTCTATCCAATAGTCAAAGTGCTCATTTGCTTAGATTTAATTTGACAAACTCACCTGATCTGATTTGAGCTGCCAACTCAATATCGGGTTTATGATAACCATTGATTAACTTCATATCCTTGGAATTTCGAACCCAATCCAGATGACAAGGGAACTCTTGGATCAAATATTAGGAGAAATTTGCCTTCGTGGAGGATTTTTTGATGGAATTAATACACATTTGTGCTACATGGTGAAGAAAACCACTAAATCCTACTACGGTTAACCTGGCGGTAAGGGAACTCCCATGATCCGTCAACCACTGAGGATATTTTACGCCAGCATTGTGGTCAGTGCGAGCCGGGTGTGGAATCCGAATCGACCAGCCTCCGCTGAAATTCGAACTCGGTTTACCTCATTCGAAGGTGAATGCTCTATCCCCTGATCCCCCATGGTTCAGTAGAGCATTTTTACGAGGACTGATACCGCGCTCCGTCAGTCCCGTCACTGGCTGCACAACGTAGTTAATGATCACCCGCCCACTCACTGAACGTAGCCATTGATGCTTGATTTCGGTGATCTACTGACTATCGTGTCTTACGACTAGTCAATCCACTATGTGGCCACCAGATGGCGTAATTCAATCTATTCCGTAATTACTGCTTGTGTAGATAATTGTTCTGAACCAAATGACTTGAATTATATAGTTAAAAAATATATTATAGCTCGTTGCCTAAGATTTCCATGATCAAGCCTGGTATAAATTTTTAATAATAATTTTATAATAAATTTAATAATAATTTTTAAGAATAATTTTTATAATAATTTCTTACAAAAAATTTATATTTTTTAATATTTTAAATAATAAATTTTACTTTTAGATCCTTTTAACAAAATTAAAAAATAGCTTGATAATGAAAAGGAAACACCATTGTCAAAAGGAACTCATGTCCCAAAAGAAAATTGCATGGCAAAAGAATTGAAAAGTAATTGTTTAATAAATCGTAAAACAATTGTTAAATAAATCGTAAATAATTGTTATATAAAAATCGTAAAATAATTGTAAAATTAAACCAACTTTAAACCATACATATCACACATTTAAAAATGGCACAAAACACATAATTGCAATATGTCTACTTTACGTCTACTTGCAATATGTCTACTTTAATCGTAAAGCAGACTTATTGCAATTATGAACTAAATATACTTACGACAGTGACTGCGTCGTTGAGCAAAGATTCACCAAAGACAATTATGTAAAGAACTTCGTTGACGTGTATTTCTTCAAAAACAGCCAATACAGCAACAGGATCTACGGCAGAGACGATTGAACTAAATAATAACATGTCCAATAGTGGCACTTCATAATAAAAAATTCCAGTGAGTCCAATCGCCCACAAAGAAACTCCGATACTTAAAGCATTCCAAACTGTTCCAATGACTGCATATGTAAGAATTGAAATGATGTTGTCAAAAAAGAGTCGATTTGGCATGAAATATCCGGCATCAAATACAATTGGTGGCAGCATAAAAAGGAAAAATACTGTTGGAGTGAGCGGACCAACTGTCATTCCACTGAAGAAAAGCACCAAACCTAAAACTACACCAACTATTAACAGAACACAACTTTCTGGGCAATAATTGGCTAGTTTTGGAGTGACGTTGAAACCTAAAAAGAAAGAAGAAGGAAATATCAATAAAAAAGTAATATCCAATTAGGATTTATATGAGACATTAGCTCTTTAAGGGCTGTGATCACATATACGTGCAATCCATATACTATAATGAAGCAAGATATACTGACTCCTGCGGCTCGTGATTTTAATCTGGCACTCTCGTGTTACAACTGGTACTTAGTACGTATACCCACACTTTTACGAATATTCTTGGAGTCTGCGGGCTTCGTTCTCCATTCCTAGCTCCGAACAGAGTAAAGAGACATTAAGAAGTATTACATAAGACATTTTTAAGTTATAAATTTGATTTCTTGAGCCTATATATGACTGCTCTTGATTATATATCTGGTACCAGTACGTAGATACAACTAATACTAGTACGTATACCTACTTCTTAGTAACTATACCTTATCTTTAGTGTGGGTCTGAGGAAGTGCTCCTTTTTTCTTTCTCTAATTATCAAACAGAATAAAGAGACATTAAGAGGAATTACATAAAACATATTTAAGTTATGAATCTGATTTTTTTTTAAACTCTGTATCAGTCCTCTCGATCTAAATATTTTTTGAGTCCTTGTTAATGGAAGTAAAAAAAAAGTTTGCATATTAGGGATAGCACATTAATACTTAAACCAGGAAAAAAAATATCAAATTAACAAAAAATCCCCGATGAGAAAAACAAGACTGAAAATATCAAAAAATTTGATTGCCAGAAAAATTAAAAACGAGTTAAAAGGTGAATATTATAAACATTTTCTAGTAAAATCAGGAAATCAAACTGGTTTTGATGTTTTCCATTCCCACTCCTTACTATTCCACAGATTTCAAAAGCGTTTTTTTTTTTCCTCGCTTAAATGTAAATATTAATTTGGGGCACTTCATGTTTTCCTTTTCAACTCAAGCATTCTCTGAAAAATATATATTAAGAGCCGTGAGTGCAATCCTCCAATATAATATATATATATATATATATATATATATATATATATATATATATATATATATATATATATATACTAAAATTTTAGAAAAAATAATAAGAAACATTCTTTCTGTTGGACATTAAAACTTCTGTTGTGAATGATTTAAGAAAAGTCGGAGTATTTTTTTTTTTTTTTTTTTTTTTTTTTTTTTTTGCTAACGGCAGCTACTAAACTTTCATTCTTCACCTAGGAAGATGCCGGAAGTGTTGCTTATTTATCGTTACCCAGTGGGCAACTGTGAACCTAAGTCACTGAGGCGAACAGCTTTTTCGACGCCAAACTGCCACAGGTACCCGTTCATTATGTGGGCCACATTCACACATTACGCAACAGGGAACAACTCACAGAGAGGGAAACATCTATGTCATGAACGGGATTCGAACCAGCAGCCACTGGCTTCACAGTTAGACACACTGACCGCTCGACCACCTGGTTGGATTATCACATCAAGCCCATATTTAATTGATCAATTTTGATGTGTCTATTATTAGAAAAAACTTAATCAAATTCAAAAGTCTCCTTTTTTTTTGTTTGCATCGTTTGCTTTGTTAAAATATTTTAACGAGAGATTTGCCAAATTGTAGAAATTTTGTTTTTGAAATGGTTTCGTAAAGAAAATTAACTTGTAAAGTAAAAATATGAAAAAATATTTTTTTTTAAAGCAGAAAAAAGTTTTTAAATGTGTGCTTATAACAATAAAAATAAAACAAAAAAAAAAGTTTTTGAGATGAAGGATATAGTATTTTCTGATAAGTTAAAAACCATTAAGATGAAATAAAACACCTATTTCGCATATCCGAATTGATTGAATCTTATCTGTCTTTAGAGGTTTTGATTCAGAAAAATCAACATTTGTAAGTTTTAAAAATTAGCCTTCTAGAAAATATAGAAGCATTCTAGAAAAATACAGTTTTTAAACAACAGCCTGTTTTTGAAACACTGTTCCATACTGTTGTTGTTCTATTTGTCAATAACAATCTGCTTAAAATTTACCGGAGGTTAGTTTGTTTTGATAAATCAGCTTATAAGCTTTTTTAAACCTTTAAAGTTATGGCCATTTTGCAATGACAAATGCTGAAGAGTATAAAGTTAATGACAATACGGGATAAAAAAAGAAAAAGCTACGGTTATAACTTTTAATATTTACTCTTCTTATATTCTAACACAAATGTCAGACATATAAAAACAAGAACTACGAGATTTTTATTGCTTCAATAATATACGTTCGGCTTAAAGCATTTTCGAGTGTTAAGCGATAATTTTTTCATAAAAAAGAAATAAGAGGTTTCTTTACTTAAAAAAAAAAAAATCAGAATAAATAAGAAAACTAAGAAGTTTCTCCACTTAAAATGCAAGAATAATGTGTTTTTTAATATAGCTTTTATAGTATATTATTGTAGGAATGGTCTACTTACCTTCAATTTGCAATAATTGCTTTATTAAAAGCTCTGTAAAAGTGATGAATATATTATTTGTAAGGTTTTATGAAAGCCAATATATTGATCTGTCTCTGTGAAAGGTTTTTTTTTTCTTCTTCGTTTCTTTTAAGAGTACTCATTGGAAAAAGAATGAGAATTTTGTACATATATATGTTATTCTCCTCAAAGAAATCGATATTTTTCTGTTCGAGAAATCATTGACCTATTCATTGGCAAGGTGTATACAGTGTGAATGAGAATTTACCTTACCTTTTTTAACGTGATAACAATTTCTGTGGCTTTTATAAGTCTTAGCAACACGTTGCATGTTTTTGAAACATGTTTTTAATTTTTTTAGAATAACACGGTACCTTAAAAAATATATTAGCCTAAAAAGTAATAAAAAGTTACCATTTGACATTTTTTTTTGTTGTTTCTTTAAGAGAAAGTGGCACCTTAAAAAACAATTTATTTTCCGCTTGTTAAAAAAACACGGTCATTTAAAAACGCTAATTTTCTAAAAACTACTTTGTCTCAAAATTATAAAAAATGCCATTTGGTATTGGCATTTGTATTAATAAAATGACTTTTAAATTTATTATAACAATTCTGAGTTCATTTGAATAAAAGTTAAATTTTTATTATTATATAAAAGTGATTTTTTAATGTTCACGTATGGAGGGGAACCTTACTGTTATGAAAGGGGTCCAATAGAGAAATTTAATCTTGAAAAATTAAAAATTATGTTAGAGCATATCAGGAACTCTTTTTTTTTTTTCCTTCTTTTTTTATTGTATTTTCATTAACTTGCTTTCTTGGTAAAAGTGAAAAAAAGAGATTCTCTTTATTAGATTCGAATAAATAACGTTTGATAAATTCTATGGAATTTTTCTTTAAAATTTTAAAGCAATAATAATAATTTTTGATTCGAATCAATAGTTAAAAACTACACATTTGTCAGATTTTAAAATTTCTTAAAATTTAAATTAAACTCGTGAAAACCGTGATAATGCTAAAAAAAAAATTCTTATAACGTTAATTGCACAAAAACAAAGATTTCTTTAAAAAATACTTTATACTACGTTACCTTTCAAAAAATTGCCGATGGCAAAATTGTATTGGAATAATTTTACTAAAAATCTAAAATACCTCAAGCTTTATATTTCAAATTTTGATTGGGTGTCGGCCTTGCATTTTACATGTATCGAAAAATACTGCCAAATAGAATAAATATCCAGCCTCCATTTATTTGAGAAAATTAAGCAAAAGGAATTTGAGCCCACGTCCGAGAGATCGTGGGTTCGAACCCCGCCGGCCGAAGACTCCCCGTATAGTAAATGGGGACACTGATGCACGTTAAATCTGTCGTGTCCCAATGTCCTCCATGTTCCCATAACAAATCCATACCTCTGGGGGTACTGGATTGGAGATAGATCGTTCTCTGATTCAGGTCAAAATTACGATCTGTGGATGAATGAATGGATGTATGAATGGGTCTGCCCTATAAACGGGTGTGACGCATGGGTGTGGCAGAAGTCGAAATCTTGACCATAGATGGCGCCACTGGAACATAAGAACAATCGCACCCCTCTGTCTTAACAGGCATATGAGAGAGAGAAAGAGAGAAACAAAAGGAATTCTCCCTCCCCGTCTCCATCCTTTCGACATTCACTTCAATCAAGAGGAGAGAGGCTTCTTAAGAGGCCTCTATCCTAGCTCTTTTTGATTTTAGGTCAATTGGTTTTGATTTCTGTTTTCAGATTTTTTTTTATATTTAACCAATTTTTGATAATATAGTTATATTCTACTGCACAATACTTTAATAAAGAGATCAAAATAAAGCTGCCGCTTAAATAGATTTCGAAAAATATCGCTTGATAATAGAGGTCAAAGAATTATGCTAAGGACCAGCTCTTCCAGAATCCTCCCGGAGAAAAAGGTCTTATAGGGGGATTGAGATTTAATGTCGCTAAACCTTAAATTCATTGTCCCAAAACATTTGTGAATCTCATAAGCCGAACGAGAATTTGTAGTATGACCCACGTTGCCATCAAGGGAGTCATATCCTGATAAAACTTCTAAAAATAGAATTTAACTTCTTTTCTGGACTATGTTGTTGTTATGTGTATAAACCTGTGACTATGAAATTGCGCCATCCTTTTTATCATCATTGTTTTTATTACCTTAGATTCATTATTTGCTATTCGGATTTTATTGCAATGACAGGCATCATGTGTGTGCGTATAGGAATAAGGATTTGAGGCACTTAATGATAGATGATTAGTTCAATTTCATTCATAAACAACAACCTAAACCTGCTTAGTTTCCTGTATGTTTTGTTTATTATGGTTCATAATCAACGATGAAGCCTGCTTAGTTTCATAGATGTTTTGGTTAACACTGTTCAGAAACAACGACGAAGCCTGCTTAGTTTCATGGATGTTTTGTTTAATACTGTTCAGAAACAACAACTAAACCTGCTTAGTTTCATGGATGCTTTGTTTAATACTGTTCAGAAACAACAACAAAACCTGCTTAGTTTCATGGATGTTTTGTTAAATACTGTTGAAAAACAATGATGAAACCAGTTTAATTACAGGAATGTTCTGCTTAATACTGTTCAGAAACAGCGAAGAAATGTGCTTAAATTCATGAATGGTTTGTTTATTACATTTTAGCTTGAAAGTTAAAATGCGTAAAGGTAAGTTTATAACCTTTTAATTTTTAAAGAAAATAATTAAAATGCAGTATTCATTTTTTTAAAGTAAGACAACTTCTTTAAAAATATTTAATCAAAATTTAAAAGAAAAGCATTGCAATCTTTAAAACAACTAAAAGTTTCGTTTAAAAAAATTCCTTCTTTAAACTAAAATTTTCTATTTGTTTATTTAACATTAATAAAAATTGCAATATATTTCTTTCAAAGCTTTACTTTTTTATTCAACATTACCTCATGTTTTATGCTAAATAGAAGAAATATGTTTTCTTTTATATAATCTTTCATTAAAACAATACATTACAAAAAAATTTAAAATTAAAAAACGCAATGGTGATATTTTAAAAGCCTCGATTTTAAGACCACCAAAAGATAAAGTAAAGTGTTTTTCTATAAAAATTTTAATTTAACTCAAAACATTTATGGGAAATAATGGTAAAATTTTCCTAAAAACATAATAGATATCGAGTTGAGTTAGAAGTAAAATACAAATCGGTGACGCATGAGTTACTGCTCTACCCCATGCAAAAATAAAAAAATAAAAAAAAAAAAAAAAAACTGCTTCTAAAATTGATAGGAATCGATTTGAAAAATGTCTCTTTTTTAATTTAAAAACTAACAATAGGAATTAAAATCAAATTTTGCTTTGCCGCGGTCACTTTTAAGATAAACCGGAAATTCATTCATGAATTAGTTTTGGTAAAGTTCTTTAAACTCTTCGAAACAATACAACATATTTTAAAACAAAATTTAAGTAACATAATGAAAAAACTATTTTCTTTTCATAAATACGAATTTCTTGTTTTAGTAGAAACAAATTTCTTTAATATAAGTTTAGGATTTTCAATTTTAGTATGATTAACAGTTTTAGTTAAATGTTTTTGAATGAAAATATCATAAATAAAGTCATGAAGTGAAGTTTCTTTTTTAATATTTAGTATATTATTTCATATAAGAATGTACTTTTTTGTCATAAAAAGGTTTAGAAACAACTATGGTCCAAGATTGCAACTACGGAGCTTGAGGTAGAAACAACTATGGAGCTTTAAATCTATCTCATATTAGGACACTTTTTTTTTTTTTTTCGATTAATAAAAATGTTTCTTTTTTTAAATAACATTGCGGAGCTTTTGTTCTTCAAAAATTTGATCACATGTGCAGTGCGCAAAAACAGGAGTCCTCTGAATAACTTTTGTTCTAGTAGTCGGATCTTCACGTACTCAATGTTTAGTTTAGTATGACTAGCATATTAGAGATTCACTCCATTGGGATAAGCAATCCTGATAGAGTATACCTCAAATATGCTAATTTTTTTTAATGCGGACGATATTTTAAGCTGGGAAATCAGACACAAAAACGTATTTCTTCTGAATAAATGTACCTTTTATTCGGCTGATTTCGGCTCCTTATTCTCGTACGAGGGGCCAGCCACAACTTTTGAAATATGATTTAGAGAGTAAACAAAAGCTTGAGCATTTTAATATTAACCTTATTCTTAGCGCATTTGGCCATATCTCAAAAACTTAACAAGCGAAAAATTTTTTTTGCTCACAGTTACAAAATTCATTTAACCAAAATTTTTATTTTTATTATTTTAATATTATAATTTTTATTATTAGTAATAGTCGTTAATAATTTTATTTTTAAAGAAATTTTATTATGAATAATAATTAAAAAAATTTTTTACATCATTTTAAAGAATACAAATGTTTTTTTTTTTTTTTTAAATCAAAAAATACAAAATTCGAGCAAAATCCGCAGAACAGTTCTTGTGAAATGCAGTTTTGGAAATATGACAGTTTTAAAATTTCATAACTTAATTTTGGATTTTGTCAATTAAAATTACACAGTTTAGAAGAATTTACAAAGTTTTTTTTTGTTAAATTTTGTGTAGCTTCTAATTTAATAAATTAATATTCAATTAATCGAATTTAGATCATTTTTAAATAAGCTAAAGAAATAATAAATGATTATTAAAAATTGTTTTGAATGAAATTATCCTTAGATAAATGAATTTTAAAATTCTGAGTAAAAAATTTTCAATTCGCTTAAAAAGTTCTGGAGTAATGCACAAAAAGTTAAATTAAGGTAACCGAACTTCATACCGTCCTCTAGACAAAATTTTGAGATCATATCTTCCAGATTGCAGCTTTCCCTCATATTTTGAAGGTTAAAAATACAAATCCGTAACAATAGGATATTTTAATTCAAAGAAAATTCGCTTTTGCGTCTGATTCCGAACTACAAATTCTTAACTTGATTCTGAAAATGAAAAAGTCTAACCACTAACTCTGATCTTAATTTGTATATTTGAAGTCAACCTTTTGAACCATTTAAGTTTTGCTATTTGTATGTGAAAATCTATGATTTAGAGCGAAAGTTATTCAGGGAGATTTTTTTCTTTCTCTGCCATGATAGTTTAAATGGTAAAAATTACGTATCAATAATTTGATTTTTAATGATACAATTTTTTAGATTTGAGATGCTTATTTTGTTATACAATATAAATATATGAAATGTTATCTAAACTTTTGTTACACAAAGATTTGTTTTAAATAAAATAATGGTGATAACAAATGAATGCAACATGCAGGATACCAAACAAATGAAAGAGTTTATGATCACCATAATGAGTATGTATTTCGACATTTAATTGTGGGAATTTTTGACTCTTCTAAGTATGTGTCAGGAATTCGTCTCGTCAAATTTGACGAAATAATTCATTACTGTATTTAAAGTTCAGATTTGCATACATTTTAAATTCTACGCGCAGTTTAATGACTTCCTTACATTGTATCACTTACTCAAGACTATATTATTTTACTAACTTAAAAATATTTGCGTTCATTAGCATTTTGTGGAAAGATTACAAAAGGTTTTTGAAGCTTAGATATTTGATGAAAAATGAAGATAACACTCCATTGAATGCTCATTAAAGGGAAAATGGTAATAAATTGTTGCCGTATTAGTAAATTTGGCAGCTGGAAAAAATAAAGATAGCAATAACTTAAATGATCATTACAGTGTAAATGTCAATATTGTTGAATTGGCAAATTTAACAGGTGAAGAAAAATAAAGAAAACAATGTACTGAATGGTCTTATTAGTTAAAATAGTTATACATCACTGCAGTATTGGCAAATTTAGTGGATGAAAAAAGGCTTTTCTTTTGTATTATAAAAGGTAGGGACTCAAATATTTTATTGTTAAAAAGTATTACCTTAAAAATTCACGTTAACAGTGCCATGGGTGTTATTTTACGTGTATAGTTTCATGGGTGTTATACTTCAATGGAAAACGCGAATGTCTTACCCTTAAAAAGTATTATCTAAAAAAAAGTCACGTTAACAGTGCCATGGGTGTTATTTTACGTGTATAGTTTCATGGGTGTTATACTTCAATGGAAAACGCGAATGTCTTACCCTTAAAAAGTATTACCTAAAAAAAAGTCACGTTAACAGTGCCATGGGTGTTATTTTACGTGTATAGTTTCATGGGTGTTATACTTCAATGGAAAACGCGAATGTCTTACCCTTAAAAAGTATTACCTAAAAAAAATCACGTTAACAGTGCCATGGGTGTTATTTTACGTGTATAGTTTCATGGGTGTTATACTTCAATGGAAAACGCGAATGTCTTACCCTTAAAAAGTATTATCTAAAAAAAAGTCACGTTAACAGTGCCATGGGTGTTATTTTACGTGTATAGTTTCATGGGTGTTATACTTCAATGGAAAACGCGAATGTCTTACCCTTAAAAAGTATTACCTAAAAAAAAGTCACGTTAACAGTGCCATGGGTGTTATTTTACGTGTATAGTTTCATGGGTGTTATACTTCAATGGAAAACGCGAATGTCTTACCCTTAAAAAGTATTACCTAAAAAAAATCACGTTAACAGTGCCATGGGTGTTATTTTACGTGTATAGTTTCATGGGTGTTATACTTCAATGGAAAACGCGAATGTCTTACCCTTAAAAAGTAGTATCTAAAAAAAAGTCACGTTAACAGTGCCATGGGTGTTATTTTACGTGTATAGTTTCATGGGTGTTATACTTCAATGGAAAACGCGAATGTCTTACCCTTAAAAAGTATTACCTAAAAAAAAGTCTCGTTAACAGTGCCATGGGTGTTATTTTACGTGTATAGTTTCATGGGTGTTATACTTCAATGGAAAACGCGAATGTCTTACCCTTAAAAAGTATTATCTAAAAAAAAGTCACGTTAACAGTGCCATGGGTGTTATTTTACGTGTATAGTTTCATGGGTGTTATACTTCAATGGAAAACGCGAATGTCTTACCCTTAAAAAGTATTATCTAAAAAAAAGTCACGTTAACAGTGCCATGGGTGTTATTTTACGTGTATAGTTTCATGGGTGTTATACTTCAATGGAAAACGCGTATGTCTTACCCTTAAAAAGTATTATCTAAAAAAAAGTCACAATACAGTATCATGGAAGTAATTTCATGGGTGTTATATTTTACCGAGAGCCAGAAATATTTTACACTTAGAAAGTATTGTCTAACAAATTCTAATTAACTGTATTATGGATGTTATTTTACATGTGTAATTTCATGGGTGTTATACTTTAATGGGATACGAGAATATTTTACCTTTAAGTATTATCTAAAAAAGTCCCATTAACATTATTATGAGAGTTATTTCACTTGTGTAATTTCATGGGTGTAATATTTTACCGGTAGTCGCGAATATATCATACCGTTAAAAAGTATTATTTAAGAAATTCCCATTAACATTATTATGGGTGTTATTTCCAGTGTGTAATTAACTGGAAGACGGAGATATTTTACTTTCAAAAATTACTATCTGAAAAAATCACATTAACAATATCAAGGGGGAAATTTCATGGGGGTATATACATGCTATGGTCATGGTTTTGTAGGGCAAAAAACCATTTAATTTCCAAACGACTTGTTACCTAACACTTCTTTTTATTCGTTATTTTCCTTAAATTGTAGTCATAGTAAACATTCACGTATATTTTTTAAAAATATTATGTTAAATTATACCACATTATTAGTCAGATTTTAAGTTTTTTCTATTTTTTTTATATTTTTTTTTTATTTATTTTTTTATTTTTTTTATTTATTTATTTTTTTTTTATGATAACATCAACAAAACTGTTAATGAAGAACAGTTCCGAATATTGAAGAACAGTACAAAAAAGATGACGGATATTGTCTATGTAACAAAATGGTACGAAAGTATCCCACAATTCAAAACAACTTAAAAAATATCAAATAAAAGTATAATAAGAATATATAAAGCCTATTTAGAGCCGCGTTGGCTAAGGGGATAGAGCGTTCGCCTTCCATTGAGGTGAACCGGTTTCGAATCTCAGTGAAGGCTGGTCGATGCGAATTCGGCATCCGTCTTACACCGACCACAGTGCTAACGTAAAATATGATTAGTGAAAGACGGATCATGGGTTAGAGTCTCCTTGCTGCCAGGCTAACGGTGGGAGGTTTTCGTAGTTTCTCTCTCTCCATGTAACGCAAATGCGGGTTAGTTCCATCAAAAAGTCTTCCACGAAGGCAAATTTCTCCCAATACTTGATCCAAGAGTTCCCTTGTCTTCTGGATTGCGTTAAAATTTACAAGGCTACGGA
This sequence comes from Parasteatoda lunata, assembly GCA_949128135.1. NCBI lineage: Eukaryota > Metazoa > Arthropoda > Arachnida > Araneae > Theridiidae > Parasteatoda > Parasteatoda lunata. The sequence continues at coordinate 48,069,395 of OX421981.1, read as the reverse complement.
GATAAACATTGGTAGTCGTAAACCCAAAAATTGGGTCGGTATTTCAACGACGGTTATGAAAAAAATAAATAAATATAAAGCCTATTTACCAGCCCAGAAGCTTCAGTTTCAATGGGACATAAAACCATATTAATTCTTAACGACACGATGGTAAATGTATTGGACTGGAAATTAAGTTTCTGCCATGTTTTCAAATTTTAAGATTCCGTATGTTATTAAATGTTTTTGACATAATGTTTTAAATTGTTTGAAAGAGGATGTTTTAATTTAACGAAATCTTTGTTTTTTTTCCGCGTTGATTTTGTTAATATTCAGATCGTTAAAATGAAATATCAAGTAGAGAAAATAAGTGTTTTCAACAACATTTTGCTATTAATCAAGCTTCAAAGGCCGCAAAAGCTGCTCGTGATAGTTTTGCTACGTACGGAGAGTGTGTCATTAACTGAAAAGTCTGTTCGTAATTGTTATGCTTAAATATGCAAAGACGCGATTCGTACTGGCCACCAGTTTGAATTTAAGGAAGAGCAATTGCACCAACTTTTACCCGAAAATTTGCGTCCAACGACAAAGATACTAGTCGAGAAAATGAAATTCTTCCACACTCCGATAGAACAGTCAACATAAAAAAAAAAATTATAAAATTATAGCTAATATACAGCTCATAAATAAGTATAAAATTATACATTTGCTGTAGTTTTAAAACACTGAAATTATGTTCTTTTTGTAATTTTTTTAAGTCAGACTCTGGGGGATAGAGAGTTTTGAGGTGAGCTTGGTTCGAATCCCAATTGTGGCTAGTTGATACGAATTCTGCTCCCTGTTCGCATCGACCACACTGCTGACGAAAAATGTCTTCAGTGGTAGAAGGATCACGGGTGTGAATCTCTTTGCCGCTGGTCTAGGCATGGGAGGTTATCGTCATGTAATGCAAACATGAGTTAGTTTCATCAAAAAGTCCTCCACAAAGGTTAGTTTGTCCCCATTCTTGTCCAGGATCCAGGAGTTCCTTTGTCTTTTGAGTTGGGTTCAAAATTATAAGGCTCTGGAGTTGAATATGGGTAGTAGGAAATTCAGAACTGAATCGTCTTTTCAACGCCGGTTTTAAATATAAATAAATTATAAATAAGTATAAATATAAATCTTCCTTAGCACGTCGTTAAATTAACACGATAGAAAAAAAAATACGTGCATTAAAAGATCCTGTGGGGAATCACAACCTCACACACCTTTGTTGATTCAGTCACATTTCATAAACATTGAAAGTGAATACACATCCTCGTTCTTTTATTATTATATTGTCACAATTTTCAGTAAAATGCACTGCGAAACTATTTGTATATATTCAACATATTTGCCCTACTGACAAAAAACTAAGAAAAAAATGTATGGCGTAACTTATTATTTATCCATTATATAAAAAGTAAATAAGGAATTGAGGATTTAGTTTTTAAAATCAGCACGTTCCACTTTTTTCATAATTTTTTTTTTTTTTTTCTTTTTTGAAAGGCCCGTTTCCTATTCTTCAACTTTTTTGATTGATTCTGATTCTCTTTGAATGATTCTGATTAAGTCTCTTTGAATTAATTAATTTTTTTTTGAATGATTAACCCACCCTGAATATTTCAAAAATTCGAAAAAAAAATTATTGCATTTTTTGAATCTTTGTACCCTTTCTAATGTCTGTCTAAAACGATTTCTCGGTACCTAACTTCGTTTGGAAGTTATACCGGAAAATAGAGAGTCGTCGCTAAGCAGGTAGAAAGGCCCGTTCGGCCGGATTAGGAGGGGCGACATTCTTTTTGTGTCTCATCCATTCTGTTGACTGTACATAGAAACTTATTGTAGGCATTTCATTTATCGACCATTATATATATGAAATTAAACGTTTTCCCCTACCATAGGTCAAAACTTTAAACGCGTTTTTCTCAAAATGCTGTTTTTTGACCTGGCCTAACGTTTTTCTCATGATCCATTCAACGAAATAAGCTGTTCTTTATTTTAAATTACGTAAAAATATATTCTTTAGAAAGTAGCATAGGATTTTTTTGATATTTTTATATTTCGATTTTATATTAGTATTTTAATGAATATTTTTTTAAGGAAAAACTTAACTTTTTTTTTTAAATTGCCGCTATTTTGGTAATTTTGCGAATATCAAAAAACCGCTAGGCTACTTTTTAGATAATGTCTTTATGTTTCAGAAAATCTAAACGAAATCGTTTTCCTATGTTTTAGGACTTCTAAATCCATGAGGTCAATGAGGTGCTACTTTTTGATGACCAGCCAAACACGGAGCTGCCACCAACTTATTTTTTATAATTTTGTAAAAGAAAAAAATTTAAAATAGACTTAAATTGTAGCTAAATAACATAAAAAAACAAGGAGTCTCTGCATTGTCTCTATTACTTAAAAAAAATTCAAGAAAAACGTTTATAATTTACCAACTCAGGGTGGGTAACCTATGAATGATAAATGACCTTAAGTAACCTTTGAATAAATATTTTAATGATATTCATTAAGTATCCTTCAATTATTCTTATTCTCCTTGAATAAAGCTAATGTACTTTGAATGATTCTGATTTATTCTTGGATTATTTTGACTGCCTATGAATGATTCAGATTATTTTTTATTCTAGTCAATCCTCCTTCAATAATCCTGATTCTCTTTTAATGATTCTGATTATTTTTGATTCTGGCGAAACTTACTCAAACGTTTCTGTTGAGTTGTTTATGTAATTGTTTTGATTAATTCTGATTAATTCTAAACAAACCGTTTTTACCACAGATTATAAAATCTGACTCATTCTGACAAAAGATTCTGACAAAATATAGGGGGTTGCCACAATCGGGGAATTATGGTCCCAAAAGTTCAGTCCGGAGAGGAGTCGAAATTTGGACCCTTAATGTTTAATTTTACTTTTTGTGTATTACACTATACCTCGAGAAAGTTTAGAGCAAATTAAAAAAAAAAAATTCCCACGATGATAATATTCGTTTATCCAAAGATAATTCCATGCAAAAAAAGAACTTTTAAAAATTATTCGTTATTTTTAATTATTATTTATTATTTTTAATTATTTTATTAAATAACAGTAAAAAAAAATTTGAGCTGTAAATTATACAGATTTTTACATCATTTCACAGAATGTAATTTTATTTAACTATATACAAAATCTGAATCGAAAATTCTCAACTGCACTCTTGACTAAATTAAGACCATATTTCTCCGATTGCGATAACCACCTATAATTTGAAAGTGAGAAATACAATTCTTTTGGAAAAAAGGCATGCTTTTTCAGAGAAAGTACGTTTTAGTGCCCGATTTTGCAACTTAAAATATTGTCTACACTATCTAATTAGCAAATTTGAGGTGACCCAGAAGAATCATTAAGATTGTGTCCTTTTATGTCAAAATCCGATCATTAAATCAGACGTTATTCAGGGTGGCTTGCTTTTTTTTTTTTTTTTTTCGCACTGTACATTTACCCTAAGACCTTATACTGAATGTAAATAAATAGTTTCAATTTTTTATTGAAAAAATTGACTGCAAAATGCAGTTGATTTATTTAATGTTTGGTTTCAAAATAGCAACAATTTAAAATTCAAAACATGTTAAAATATTTTGTCATCATTAATAGAGAAAGCAGGAAAAACTCAGAATAAAAATTCAAAATTTTGAATAACTACATTTTTTTTTTCTAAATGTAAATCCTTACTTATGTAAATCTATCCTTACATGACATATTGGAAGGAAATAATTCATTGCGATTTTTTATTGAATAAACTGATTACAAGATAATTAATTAATTTTAAGATGGGTGGTGATTGACATATTCTTTATGGCAGTAGCATTTTTATAAAACTATAGAAACATCTTAAAATATTTTGACATCATTAAAAGCGAAAGGAAGAAAATCACAGTAGGAATATTCAAAAGTTTGAATTTATGAACCATTTTTTGACGTAAATCTATCCTAACATGACATAATGTAGCAGAACAACTAATTACGATTAAGATTTTTCTAAATTATTTTGACATCATTAATGCTGAATAGAAAAATATTACACGGAGTAATGAACCAAGATTTTATATTAATATTCAATTTTTCGAAGTAAATCTATCCTAATATGACATGCTGAATGGAAGTAATTAATTGCAATTTTTTAATGGAATAAATTGACAGCAAGATGATTCATTAATATCAAGATGTGCGGTGATGGATATATTCCTTATGGCAGCAGGGAATTTTAAATTAATAAACCTATGTTAAAATATTTTGACATCATTCATAACGAAAGAAAGGAAAACACAGAGGGAAGATTCAAAAATTTGAATTAATAAACCATTTTTTTGACGTAAATCTATCCTAACATGACATACCGAAGGAAAATAATTAATTACGATTTTTCTAGCAGTTGATGAAATATAGATGATTAGTATATTCATTATGGCAGTAAGAATTTTAAAGTTATAAACCTGTGTTGAAATATTTTGACATCATTAATAGCGAAAGAAAGAAAAACACAGAGGGAGAATTCAAAATTTTGAATTAATAAACCATTTTTTTCTAACCTAATATGAGAAACTGGATGAAAATAATTAATTAGAATTCCTCCAGCAGCCATTTTGGTTAAAATTTGGTTTTAATTTTAATTATAAAGCCAATAATTTTGAAGCCAAAGCAACACGTTAGATTATTTTGACATCATTAAGGGTGAATAGAAAAACTTAACACAGAGTAAAGAACCAAGATTTCATATTAATATTCCATTTTTTGAAGTAAATCTATCCTAATATGACATACTGAATGGAAGTAATCAATTGCAATTTTTTAATGGAATAAATTGTCAGCAAGATGATTCATTAATATCAAGATGTGCGGTGATGGATATATTCCTTATGGCAGCAGGGAATTTTAAATTAATAAACCTATGTTAAAATATTTTGACATCATTCATAACGAAAGAAAGGAAAACACAGAGGGAAGATTCAAAAATTTGAATTAATAAACCATTTTTTTGACGTAAATCTATCCTAACATGACATACTGAAGGAAAATAATTAATTACGATTTTTCTAGCAGTTGATGAAATATAGATGATTAGTATATTCATTATGGCAGTAAGAATTTTAAAGTTATAAACCTGTGTTGAAATATTTTGACATCATTAATAGCGAAAGAAAGAAAAACACAGAGGGAGAATTCAAAATTTTGAATTAATAAACCATTTTTTTCTAACCTAATATGAGAAACTGGATGAAAATAATTAATTAGAATTCCTCCAGCAGCCATTTTGGTTAAAATTTGGTTTTAATTTTAATTATAAAGCCAATAATTTTGAAGCCAAAGCAACACGTTAGATTATTTTGACATCATTAAGGGTGAATAGAAAAACTTAACACAGAGTAAAGAACCAAGATTTCATATTAATATTCCATTTTTTGAAGTAAATCTATCCTAATATGACATACTGAATGGAAGTAACTAATTGCAATTTTTATGAAATAAATTGGCAGCAAGATGATTCATTAATATCAAGATGTGCGGTGACTGATATATTCCTTATGGCAGCAGGGAATTTTTAAATTAATAAACCTATGTTAAAATATTTTGTCATCATTCATAGTGAAAGAAAGAAAAACACAGAGGGAAGATTCAAAATTTTGAATTAATAAACAATTTTTTTCTAACCTAATATAAGAAACTGATGGAAATAATTATTTACGATTTTTCCAGCAACCAATATATTTCGTATGTTTTTTTTTTAAATAGCAGTAATTTTAAAATTAAAGCAACACGTTAAATAATTTTGACAATATTAATAGTGAAGCGAAAAAAGAAACAAAGAGTTCAGATCCAAAATTTTGAATTAATAAACCATTTTTCGAAGTAAATCTATCCTAATATGACATACTGAATGGAAGTAATTAATTGCGATTTTTTTTATTGAATAAATTGACTGCAAGAAGATTCATTAATATCAAGATGGGTGATGATTGACGTATTCTTTATGACAGCAGATATCTTTATCCATTGAATTCCACCCCCTGAAGGTACATGTCGATTTCATTTCCATCAAATGATATGATGAACAACAGATGTAGGATTGTGAAAGGTTTTTTTCCCCGTCAATTATTATGACGTAAGATAAAACAACCACTAAGTGTCGCCCCATTGCCCTATATTACAAAGAATCCTGTCCTTCGAGAAAAAGAAAAAGGGAAATTAAAACAACAACTTTCTCCCCCAAAAAGTTCACATTCATTTAGTTGCTGAAGTTATTGTATTGGAGTAGTTTTAATACTCAAAAGCAACCTCATTCAGTAGTTAGACCTCAACACACCCCAACGATCTTGACCTTCAAGGAAAACTACTTTAGGTCATGGCAGCAGCCTCTTACACTTTCACTCAAGCAAAAAAAACTGGCGGGCATTTTCATCAAGGAATCAATCTGAGTTATTTTTAACTTTGGATTATGTATGTTAATTTTTAAAGATCGTAAAATGAATGGAATAAAATGCTTGAGATGATCGTTAGCTCAAAGCATTTTGCTTACATAATCTTTCTAATTGATTGGGATTTTTTCTTACTTTTTTATTTATTTATTTCATTTTTTTTTTTTTTTTTTTTTTTTTTTTGATATTATAAGTTTGAGTAACTCTCATTGAAAAAAAAAATATCATGAAAAATAATGAAGAATAAGAAATTAAAAAAATAAGTAACTTGAATTATTTCGAGACAAATTTAGTTTTCGGTTAAAATTCAGATGATGATACGTCATTAATTCGTTCGTTCACAGAATTCTGCTCGCATAATGTCTCTGATTGATTAAATTTTTTCTGATTTTTGGTTTTCTTCCTTTGTTATTTTATAAAAAATAAACATTTAAATGTTTGAGTTAATCTATAGTAGAATAAAATATTCTGAAAAAGGATGAATTATAAAAAATAAGTATATCTAATTATTTCATGTTTTTAAATTTTAGTTTTCTTTCGGAAATTAATTAATTTGATACTTTTTTACCAATCGTAAAATATATTGATTAGAATACGTATAATGATACGTTTGCTCGTAGAATTCTGCTTACTTAATATTTCTGATTGATTAGAGTTTTTCCTTACTTTTTTATTTATTTCCCCCATCTTTTATTATTATTTTTTTTTAATATTTTAAGTTTGAGTAATCATCGTTGAAAAAACGATCATGAAAAATAATGATGAATTAAAAAAAATAAGTAAAAAGTTATTTTTCCCCCAAAAAAAGTTATTAATAAAAAGTTATTTTTCCCCAGAATTGCTTAATATAGCATATTTTTAACGATAATAAAATGAATGGATTAGATTTATTATAGAAGATGCAAGCAGAATTTCACTTATATAATGTTTCTGATTGGTTGGAAATTTTCCTTATAATTGGTTTTCTTCCTTTTTTTCACCTTCTATTTTTTTAAAAAATATATAAATTTGAAGGATTATAGTAGAAAAAATATAACGAAAAAATAGATAATAAAAAATAAAATTTCAGTTTTTGAACAATACTTAATTTAAAATTTTTTTCTCAACGATCACAGATTTTTTCATCACGTTTTATGAGCTATCTTAATTTTGCCCTCTTTTTCCTGTACTTAAACTTCCGGAATCTAAATTTATTTTGAATTTGCCTTTTTTTTATCCTTGATTCAAAATATTAGTTCTGTAAGCCACTTATTTTTTTTTTTTTTTTTTTTTTTTTTTTTTTTTTTTTTGCTTTTGTTGTTTTTTTTTTTTTTCCTATTTTTTTTTTAAAAAAAAAACTGCAAAAAAATTTATATCAATGATTTTGATAAAACGTTTCTGTAATATTCCAATTGAATACTTCAAAGATATTCAGATTCTTCTCTTTCTAATCTGATAGCAATCGGTATGCTAATATTAATTTTTTTAAAACAAAGTTTTGAAACTTAGAAAAGAATCTGCAAAAATTTTCGCGTTCATAATTTTAATTAAATATTACTATAAAATTTCGATTAAATATTTCGAAGGTATGTAAAAATTTCTTTTTCTGATCGCAGAGAGCCATTTTACGGATTTTGATTTATTTTATAAGTAGAGAACATTAGCAAGAACTCTTATGAACTTAGCATAAAGAAAGGAGAAAAAAAAACACAATGAATTCATTTTAAAATATAATTACTCGTTGTTTACTGTCCTTAAATGATACAGCTTTAACTTCTGAATAGATTCTTGAAGTAATTTAGAATAAAAAGGCACATCTTAATTAGGAAAAATGACCTTAAGCTGGTTCTTCAAAAAGGTTTCATGTTATTATTCTTAACCTTCGACATTTGTATAAGGAATAGTAATTATAAGAAGACACTGTCATTCTTAGGGATTGTGTAGAAAGATATGTTTTCATAAAAGTTAAGAATATAATAATCTTAAAAATAAGATCGCTGAGGTAGAAAAACGTGCTAAAAACACTTTTCAGATAAATTTATATTATCATAAGCACAATACACACAAGCGGTTTTCGCAGAGTTGTAGAATCGGTGGTTGAAATATTTAAATCTAACTCTGGTCTTTTCTTAGAGCTCAACTCCAAATCCGATTCCGACTTACACGTGCTTAAAACTATGAATGGTATAATTAGAACAATATATTTTTAAAAAAAACATAATACTTTTTTTGCAGAACTGTGGGGTCTCCAGTTGGCGTAATTAACTCCAAATTCAGACTTTTCTGAGAGCTTGGCTTCTCTAATTCTGACTCCGACTTATACTTGATTAAAAATATAAACGTTATCATTAGAGCAATATTTTTTTGAAAACATTATCTCTTTTCGTAGAGCTGTGGTAATTGACATATTAAACTCCGAATCCCTCTTTCCCCCCCTTTCTCCATTTTTTCATTTATTTTAGCCTTTTTTTATCCATCATCAACTTGCATAAGCCAAATATAAAATTCTTACTGCTAGTTTTAGTTACCCCATGTTGCGTGGTGATTTAGTCAGACATGTTTTTTTTGCCTTTAACATGCATGTCAAAAAACTTTTATGGGGGTAAATATAAAGTGTAATTGTGGAACCAAGTTTTACAACATTTAATTACTCTTTAAAATGAATGGTCTTGCATTTTCAAATATCTTAAATTGAAGAGCTGTATTTTTTATTAGTAGCTGAACGATTTGAGTTTACATAGCCTTCGGAGATAGGACGTCTAATATATTGGATAATACTTCGATCAATCTTATCACTAAAGAATAATATTTTTAGATTTTTTTTTTCTGTTTGTATGCTATTATAAAGTGATTGTCCGTGTAAAAATTTAATTAGTTTTACCTTAGTTGGTTATAATTTTTAATTACTGTGCAAAATTTTAAGAAAGGTATGATATTCAATTCTAGTAATCTTTTGAAAAGTTTTACTGTTTTTAAATATCTTATTATTTGTATCTAATGAATGTTGTTTCATGACCAAAACGTGTAATAATACACTATAAAAATAACATTAAAGATGCAAAAAACTTTAAAATTATAATTTATGATTATTTATGTAATAAATAGTAATAACTAAAAAAATTATTTAATTATTTTTTTTAAAAATAATTTATGAGTTTACTTCATTCTGAGCTAAAAATGTCTTAAAACTTTCATTATTTAAAGCTCGGGTCTCAGGAGAATATAGTAAATAAATACATATTATGTATCAACTTTCGTAAATAATTAGCCAAATTACAAATGGCTTCACTATTACGATGCTGTTAAGTCCAATAACCCTTTATTTCCTTATTTCGTTAGCAAAAAAAAAAAGAAGGAAAAAAAAAACATGAAAATAGAGTTCAATAGCAATCGATTTTTAAAATTCGAGCATGTCCAAGTAATTACGTTTCCAGTGATCTAAGTGTATTCGAAGTTGTTGCCAAATATGTAAGGGTCAGACGATAAAAAAGTGGCAAATTGCGTGACTTACTCAAACAATCGTTAATTGTTAGACTCTTGTTCCATTAAATAAGAAAAGAATTTTTTCTTTTTGAATGAGACATTAGAGGATCAAAGAAATCACTAAAGAAGTTATGTAATTAAAAGTCGTTTAATTACCTAACCTCTAAACAGGTTCATCATCAAATCAAATAATAATGCCAACGATGTTCTTTAGTGATGATTCTTTCTTATTTTATCAGGGTGGAAGATTTTTATTTAGAATTCTTAATTATCTCCCGTGTTATGCAGTTATTTAACAATTATGAAGCAAATTAAACTTTGATGATACAGGCTCTTAACACCAAATTATGAAGCATATTAAACTTTGATGATGCAAGTTTTTAACATCAAATTATAAAGCAAATTAAACTTTGATGATATAATTTTTTAAATCCAAATTATGAAGCAACCTTAACTTTGATGATACGGTTTTTAACTCTAAGAAGCAAAGTAAACTTCGATTATACAGGTTTCTAACTCCAAGTTACGAAGCAAATTAAACTTTGAAGGAACACATATTAAACTTTAAAAATGCAGTTTTTAACTACAAACTATGTAGCAAATTAAACATTACTAATGCAGTTTTGATAACTATAAATGTTGAAGCAAATTAGAAATTATGAAGCAAATATATTTAATTTAAATTTTCGCAAGACTTAACTTTTGAAAATCATCTTCACTCTTTTCTAAAAATTAATAAAACATTGCAAATTTTATTCTTTCCCTAATCAAATTAAACGGTCTGCAAATTATTTTTTATTACCCATCAAATAAAACATTTTGCTATTATATCCTTTATTAAACTTTTTCATATCAAAATCAAGAAAATGATTTGCAAAAGTTTAGTTTGCGTTGAATAATTTAAATACAACCTGTTCACACTTTAGTTAAGCAGTAAACTTAATTTTTAACATTTAGAGTTTTTTTAAAACAAAATTCATTTTATTGAAAACATAATTCATTTTTTTTTTAAATAAGATTAAGTCACGTTCCTATTTTTTCGCAATCTATGTTAAGCTGTGTACAACAAACATGGTTTCATACCCATATTGAACTTTTCTCCTTTTTTCCAATCAAATTAAATCTTTTGCAACTCATATATACATTACTAAAGCATTTGAAGGAAAAATGTAGGAAAATTAATTTGCAAATTAATTTCCCAATACATATGGGTTTTTTTTTAAAAACTCACTGTTTTGTTATGAAGTTCGGTATACTGCACATATGTTTGGGTTTAGAGTTTTACACATTTATTTTAATTATTGTTTAAACTAACAAAACCTGATATGCTATAATTAAAAAAATACTTTTAAATTTAATTTGTGCAAAAACTAAAATATTTTTTAGAAATTTTAAAATAGAAAAAAAAATATTGCACTTATCAATCTCTTTAAAAATGATAATTGCAGAGCTGTATTGGTAAGGTTTTTATCAAAATAAAAAATAAAAACTATTGGAATTCTTAAATTCGGCTTGTTATATTTCTACGACTGTGATTGAGCAATGATCTTGATTAAAAAGTGTCGACTGGCCACAGTAAATATAAACTAAATATAAATACAATTTCAAAAATTAAATATCAATAATTAAAAATATATTAACTTCCACCTTCGTCCATAACCCATTGACAGTTGAATTTGGTAACTAGAAATGAGGTCGCTTAAAATATTTCTTAAGAGCCCGCAATGGATCTTTGACAAAAAGTAAGAAAATAAATTTACTTAAAATTTGGAGAGTTGCCCGTTTATTTATAAGACCAATTTTTTTCGTGAAAAAAGCCTAGTACCTGTAATTGTAATGAACTCCAGAAAAATCAGTACAATTGACCGTTAATTTACATGATTACTGTATAAAGCCTTCTAAATCAATTCGGAGGTGTAAGCCTTTTTCCATGATGGTTACAGCATCAGACTACGAACACAAACGTCTCGAGTTTGAACCCAGCTCTCCCCGAGTATCAAACAATGATAAAGCCCGAGCTGAAGATACCTTTTAAGAGCATAAAGTTAGTGTAAGGTCAGTGACCATGTATTTAACAAAGAAAATTGTACAGGCAGACCTGTTTTGATAGCTTTGCCGTCAAAAATTTATGTTTACGGTCAGTTACGGGAATAGTTTTTTCCGGACACTGAATGCAATATAGCAGGGAAATTTTTCAGATAACAAAACAGAACTCATAATCGTCCATTCCGAATACAAAAGTAGTAACTTTCTACAAATGCTTAAAAAATTGGCATTCTTGAACTTGATTGAAACTACAAAATGTGAGGAACGAATTTCAACTTCCAAAAAATTAAATATCAATGCTTAAAAACATTAACTTTCGCCTCCGTTCACGCTCCTTAGACAGTTGAATTTGGTCGCAAGAAAAGAATTTCTTAAAATATTTCTTAAGCGCCCTAAATGGCTCTTTGATAGAAAGCACACACAAGGAAATGTAAGTAAAATGTGGAGAGTTGCTCGTTAATTTATACGGCCAACTTTTTTTTTTGAGAAAAAAAGCCTATTATACATAATTATAACGAACTTCAGAAAAATTAGTACAATTTGACCGTTAATTTACATTATTATTGTAAAAAATTTTTTTTAATCAATTAGGGGATGTAAACCCTTTTCCATGGTGGGTACAGCATCAGACTACGGACACAAAGGACGCGGGTTTAAATCCAGCTCTTCCTGAGTCTCAAACAATGTCAAGTCCTAAACTAAAGAACACTTTTATGACCATAAAGTTAATATACAGTCAGTTATCATACATTTAACAAGGAAAAATGTAAATAGAGATCTGTATTTTTATGGTTCTGAAAGGCTTTGCTTTCATAATTTATTTTTACAGTAAGTGACGGGAATACTTTTTGCAGACACTGACTGTAATTTGACAGGGAAATTCATTAGAATGCGAAATAGAACTCAACAATTTTCCACTCTGAATACAAATGTAGTAACTTTCTAAGAATGCTTAGAAAATTGCCATTATAGAACTTGATTGAAATCATTGGCAATGTGTAACTAGAAAATGTGAAGAACGAATTTCGAACTGAACTCCGACTCGACAACTCTAAATAAAACCATTGAAAATATTAAACTACAAAATGTGAAGAATGAACTGGATTATGGATTAGCTGTTTGTCGTGTAACAAAGGGGTCACATATAAAATATTTGTAACTAAAAACACTTTATATATGTGTCTCTAGTTTCATGTATCAGTTATTGTAATATGTGTGAATGTTTTGAAAAAATAAACCTATGAAATAGGAAGGTAGTTGGAATAGATAATGTGTTTTTGTTTCCTTCATCTAATTATAGATTAGATATTTTTTAGAAAAATGTCGTTCACATTTTTTTCTGTCTGATAGTCTAGCAGCATTTATTTTTAAAGGTCAATTTTTACTCTTTATATCAAAAATAGCGTGATGTGTACATCGCGTGAGAAAAGCTACCAAATAAAAAGTTTCAGTAATGGTTTCACTAGTAACCAAGCTGTTTAAAGCCATTTTACTATTGTTTCGAAAAATTATTTCTATCACAAACCATATTGAAAAATATGTACACAACTATTTATTGTTTAGTTCATGAATATAAAATGGCATTCCTACCTAGGAAACGTGTGCACTTGTTGATAAAAATTATTGATAAAACAATTATTCAACGGTCGTTCACTCCGAGTTTTGTGCATAGATTAAAACAATTCCATTTTAGTCTGCGTTTAGTACAAAAGAATTGATTTTATAAAAATAAATTCAAATAACAATGTCCTCTAAATTACAAACAAGTCAAAATATAATTTAACCTTGAAAGAAATAATATTATTGTACTTTGAAACTTATTTTTGACTCTTAATTTATGATATTATACTTTATTTTAAGCAAGAAATTTCGTTCAGAGTTAATGATATTGGTCTTAATAATAAACCAAGTTGTTTATAGTCACGTTACGAATGTTTCCAAAACTTATTTCATTCACAAACTACAATAAAAATTAGGCGCATAACCATTCAACGGTTGTTGACTCCGAGTTTTGTGTATAGATTAAAACAATTCCATTTTAGTCTGCGTTTAGTGTAAAAGAATTGATTTTATAGAAATAAATTCAAATAACAATGTCCTCTAAATTACAAACAAGTCAAAATATAATTTAACCTTGAAAGAAATAATATTATTGTACTTTGAACTTATTTTTGACTCTTAATTTCCCGATGATTTTATACTTTATTTTAAGCAAGAAATATCGTTCAATATTAATGATATTGGTCTTAATAATAAACCAAGTTGTTTATAGTCACGTTACGATTGTTTCCAAAACTTATTTCAATCACAAACTACAATAAAAATTAGGCGCATAACCATTCAACGATTGTTGACTCCGAGTTTTGTGTATAGATTAAAACAATTCCATTTTAGTCTGTGTTTGGAGTAAAATAATTAATTTTATAAAAATAAATTCAAATAAAAATGTCCTCTAAATTACAAACAAATCAAAGTATAATTTAACCTTGAAAAAAAAATATTATTGTACCTTGAAATTTTTGTTTGACTTTTGATTTCACGGTGATTCTATACTTTGTTGTAAATGAGAAGTTTCATTGATTGGAAATTATATTGGTTTCAATATTTAACCAAGCTGCTTATATTCAAGTTACTATTATTTCAGGAACTATTTCAACCACAAACTACATATAAAAATTAGGTTTAAAACCATTTTTTTGATAAGTTAAAAATACAAAAATGCATTCCTATCTAGGAAATGTGTTGATAAACATTATTTATAAAACATTCATAGAAAGTTCCTTCATTTTCTGTTTAGTGCGAACTGTAAAAATCTCCAGATTAAATTATAGTAAAATGTACCAGCACTCAGAGTGACTGTACCTTTTACCGGAAAATCCATTTTCACCTAAAGATGTTGTCAGTCAAAAATTATGTGGTACAGTAATTTTCACAGTCATAATCACCGTAAAATCACAGAATCACTCTAATTAAATGATAATTATCGTAAAATCTCTGAACCACTCTAAATAAATACCTATTACTGTAACAATTACGATGTAATATTTTACGGTAAAAATATACTTTACGAATGATGCACACAGAGTGTCAGTATTTTGTACCGGAATTTCTTACAGTACATACATTAGAAATTTCATTCAAGATTCAACGTCATTTTTGGTATAAGAGAATCGATTTTATAAAAATAAACTATAAAGATGTCTTCTTAATTACAGACTGATCAAAATATGATTTAAGGATTGAAATTTACTGTGATTTCCCAGGGATTTTTTACTTCATTAAATGAAAAGTTCGGTTTTGGATGACAAACAGAAACTATTCCGAGTTTATTTTAAGCGAGATAGAAGAAAGTCTCGTTAGATCACAGTTATGCCAATGAAAAGAGGAATTGTCAGTGGGACTATTCAAAGCAACCTTTCTACAGCAATCTAGTTCATAAAAGAATCTAAAAAATTATTCTGCAAATATTATTATGTAATCTGTTAAAATAGTTCATTAATTAAAAATGTTCTTATTTAAAAATATACTACTTTATATTCGTCATTCGCGAAACCTTGTCCTGAAAACAAATCCCAAAACTTATCTATTTTGATATAAATATATTATACTCTAATAAATTGTCTAAAAAATGATTCAAAAATAAAGTCAGAAGGAAGGAAAAAAATTATAAAAAAAAAAAAAAAAAAAAAAAAAAAAAAAAAAAAACTAGTCGCACATGTTATTATGATTCTAAAAATAAAATTCTCTATAATAAAATTATTCTTAAAAATTAGTTATAATTTTATATTTGTGCTTATAATTTACGATAGATAATTATAGCAATAATATAAACAAACATAATTTTTAGAAAGCAATTGTGAACTTGTTCTATAGTTTTTATCTCCATTGTAAACAATGTTTTGACCATAAAATTGACACATAATAATAATATTATGAACAAAAATTTACAAATAAAGCAAACAAATTTACACTCAAAATTTATAAGTTTGGTTAATTAAAAGCATATAAATTTAAGTTTATGGCCAATTCTTTTCCGAGGGTAAAAACGATCAAAAAGCCACTATCTTCCGATAAAAATATGGTCTTCAAAATCAAAGGAATTTTGGATAAAAATATAAGATATTTCTTTCAATAAAGCAACCTCAATACATTGCTAGAAAATAATGACTCTATAGCAGGTTAAATCGATAAATTTAAAATTTTTTTTTTTAAATTTAAAAGCAATAATGAAAGGAAGATTAAAAATGTCTTGAAAGCAGGTGCATGCCACGTGATCATTACAAAATGTTGCCATTCAAAGTCGTGACTGAGAAAACTTTATCACCATTTATCTGACACGTTCCTTCGTTCATTCACTTTCAACTAAAATGTTGATCAATTTCATCTGACAGATGAAATTCAATTTGACCAACTTAAACCGGACTCTTTTTACTCTTATGGTCATAAAACGTTTTTTACGCTAGAAACCAGAAGTGAAAAAAATAGTTTTAAAGTAAAACATTTATAGCTTTTCCTATTAATTTATTGACAAGTGAAACTGTCACAGTCTAAACGTATTTTTATACGAATAAATTTAAGACCCAGTTATTAAAGATTATTTATTTATTTCTCTCCTACGCCTTAATTACATTGCATATATATATATATATATATATAAATTAGTTATATATTTTTTTAAGTCACTTTTTATTTTTATTTTTTTAGTGATATAGACACATTATAAAGAGTAATTGCTCTCTTAGGATATTCTTTATTCAGAAATATCGCATTTTTCGTAAAGGATGTGTCCTGATGAAAACCTTTACGTTTTCCCATTAAAATGTTTTCTATTTTATTTTAATTTCTTTTTCTATGTGTTTGGCGGTGGGTTCTATCATACCGACGAGCATAATGTAATTGTATTCTTTCGGGAGTAGCTGGGTTGGAATTCTTAAGTATAAATTAGAAGTATTATTAACAAACAAGTATTGAATATTTTTAAAGAGAAAAACTAAGCTTTGACCAAGTAAATGAGCAGAGCATTATTATAAACAACGAAGTAGTCTTAACGAAATAATGAAGTACTAACAGCAAATGTATGAGCTTCAACATATTACTTTAAAACCATGATATAAAATTTTATGTTAATTGTTTTCTTAAGCACAACTACTCGGATAAACTCTTTTTGCTAATTTTATCCACTTATGGTGTCTTTTTTCCGCTCGTTCCGAAATTTTGTAATTTTTGTCAAAATAGACAAATCTGTCTTTGCCGGACATATATCAGGCAATTTATCTTTTGACAAAAAATATTTATTCTATGCAAACTTATGTATATATACAACCGTGAAAATCGTTCCCCAACACATTGCTTGTATGGACTAATTAAGTTTCCACCATCCATTTAAATCTTCGATTGGTTTTCTCTTGATAATTTTCAAATAGAAAATAAACAGATAAAAAGTATTTAAACTTAATGCTAGCTAAATTCAAGAATCACTTGAATATTTTTGAACACAAGTAGTAAATAACCAAATATGGCATAAATATTATCTGAATTGAAAATAGTCTTCTTGAATGTATCACGAAAAAATATAACGAGAAAAAATACTGTCTTTTGAAAGCTAATTGGTGTACTTATTACCAACATAACTTTGAATTCCTCATAAAGTCACAAGAATTTTATAAAGCTAACTGATGAGGCTTACAAATATTATCGTAGTTATTTTACTTAGAGAGAGGGGAATCAATAAATAACAGAAGAATTATCAGAAATTGCAATTTTTAAAAAGAATTTGTCGAATTTTATTTTAAAAACATTGTAATAGCCACTATTTATTCTAGTTATCGTTGTTACAACTTTTTTTTCGTGTATCTATTTTTAATGTTTTGAAAAGTTTTATCTTATTTTTTTCATATTTACTCGATATATTTATTTAAACGTAATTTTCAACATTACTTTATTAAGTAACATTACTTTATGAAGTGATTAGCATTCTAAACAAATTATTTCTCACAAATCAAATTTCTAATCTGATGCAATTATTTTTTACTTCCATAAATGGGATTATTTGACTGGAATTTTAAAATATTTCTCATAGAAGCATTAATAAAATTCTTTTCTTTTTAAAAAAATGCTAATGATGACCGAATATTTAATTTTTGAACAATATATACATTTAAAAAATTCAAGATACAAGGATAAATTAAAGACAATTAATCCTATATCATAGTAGAAATCATCAATTTAGGCAAATGAAAGCAGTGGAGTTTCTATGCAAGTTTTTTTTCATGGAAGTAAGAATGATTTAACTTTTGAATGCATCAAACTCTTAACTAAATATTAGTGCCGGATTTTTTAAATTGAGACTTTCTTCGTAGCTGTAATATTTATCATTTAAATTCAACACGAAAAACATTTCCAAAATTCAAGAATTTAATAACACTTTAATGAGAAATTCATTAAATTTAGTATCCAAAAAGAGATGAATTGCCAAAGGTATTATTTCAACAAATCAATTAAAAACAACTTCAATAAACCAGAAGTATATGGTATAAAATATGTAATTATTTATTGTATTACCGGGAAAGCGCTTAGAAATTATATTTGAATCAGTTTTTTGAAAAAAAAGGCATGAAACCTATTTTTGAAACTATTCAGAATTTTTTTTATAAGCATTTATTTTATTGATGTGAACGCGACAAGTACTTTTTGACCAACTCCTTGAAGTAAATAGAAATATAAATCCATTTCAAATTGAACCTTATTCTGTCGTTCAAGCTTCTTACAATTTTCTTTTTTAAATTAGAATGATGGTCTATCTATAATAAATTACCGGAGGGTTTGTTAGAAGTCATAAAAATGGGAGTAAAGTGATATTAATTTATTTCTTTTAACCACCGAGTTGATATAACAGAAAATAATGTTAATTAATGTTTGGGCACTTCTCAAAAGATGGAAACAATAATGTTCACAACTAATTCCAAATTCAATTGATATTTATGTTACATGTACTAACTATTCCCTTCAGATGCAATATACTTACTCATTTAAATGAAATTAACACCATATAAACTTTTTCCATCAAATTTTAGGACATTAGGACCATATTTTATTGTTCATTTCACTAAAATGGTTATATAGAGTTACGCTAAAAGTTACCAAGCTTTTTCCATAAAGCCATGATATACTTTGCCGTATTCTGGTTGTTTTGACCATGCTTTCTTTTGCAGTGTATTTACATTAGTTTATGTTTAGTTATAAAAAAAAAAGAGTGCGGTTTCTTATTATACTTTTTTGGAATTGCATCTAAACACTGATTTGTTTTTTTGTTTTTTTTCCTAAAAAACTTTCATTCGGTAGTATAACTTATCTATTACTGTCGTTTGTTAAGCATATTATCAAGTAATCCGCTTATTTAAACTTAGTCTCAGTTTTATTTATCAGTGTCTAGACGCCTATTTGAAAAGTATTTTTATGTTACATGGCTCAATTAACATCCTAAATGCTCAAAATTGTCCATTTTTTCAGAAAAATATTTTTTAAGTTAATTGTGGAAAACTGTTGAAAAAATATATGTTATATCATTAATAATCTATATTATATTTGAAATAATCCATGTTTTATTTATTTGTATTATTTTCTACTCTTCTTGTTGTTATTTTATACCCAACGTTAAAAAGTAGGCAAAATTTTGAGTTTTCGACCATTAATATTCAACACCGTAGACTCGTAATTTTTTACCCAACCTAGAAGACCATAAAACTCCTGGCTCAAATATTAGGACAAACTAGCCTTCGTGGAGGACTTTTTTTGATGGAATTAACCCTCATTTGCGTTATAAAAACCATTAATACCTCTCACGGCTATCCCGACAACACGGTTAACCTGGTTTTGAACGTCAGCACTGTGAGCGGAAATAGAGTTCGTATCAACTAGCCACCAATGGGATTCGAACCTAGGACACCTCATTTGGAGTTGAATTTTGAATACCCTAATGCCGCCATGCTCAATCTGTTTTAATTGCTGTCACTATATAGAATTATAAGTTATTAAATTAAGAAACAGAAATTCATTTTTCATAGAATCATAAATTATTAAACTCAAACTTAATTGTTGATAGAGCTTAAAGATCTGGGTTATGCGCTTACCTTTTAAAAACTGATCATTAATAATTAAAAATTATTTAAAGACACGTGTTCTGCGACTGCACTAAACTAAAATAATAGTGATTACTGAATAAAGTGCTTACTTCTGACAGGGCTTATATATGGCGAAACCATTGCTATCACAAATAAGTAAAAAAAAATTGACCCGTGCCCTTTCAGAAATAACCTGTTCATTTAATAAATAAGGAAAAAAATTGTAACAAATATAAGAAAAGAATACTAAAATCCCATAGAAAATCTAAATCTGTCATTCAACTTGTAAGAGGCAGGTGACGATAAGTGCATTATGTTCTTTTAAAGGAAACTAGGATGAATCATAGTATGTAAAGGAAGTTGCATTGTATTGGTAGAATTGTAATTATTAAGAATTTGAAATTAAAAAAAAATTATTCCAACTCTGAAAATTTATAAGCGAATGTCGAATGTTTTCTTTTAACAAGTAATAATAAATTTCAAAATCTACATTAATGTTGTCTCAAAGACTTTCTCAAATAATGAAAGAGACTGGAAATAAAAAACCAATTAGAATTAAATCCAATTAGCTATTAAAATCCAATTAGAAAAAAAATCATATTGTTTTTTAATTAAAAGTTTTATGAAAATATTTATAGCTTGCTAAAGTTTAATAATAAGTTCGTTTAAAAAATAAATAATTAACTTATGACGTTTTCAACTACAAAAGCTCAGTATTCATCACGTTTCAAACTTTATTTCAATATGTATGCGGAAATAAACTCCGTAATATGCTTTTATGATGCGACAATTTATAGAAATTATGCGAACAATATGTGCATAATTTTGCCAGAAATATTATCCATTTTTGAAACACTATCTGTCTCTTTACTATGGCTATGAAGAACAAAAATACTATTTAAGAATAATATAAACATTTTTATAATAATTGTGATAATACTGATTATAATTTATTAAAATATTGTTATTTTAGTCTGATAATCGGTTACATTTTCTACCAGTTTTTATATTACTGCAATCTATGGAGACACAAATTTAACTTTCAATAAACTTTATTAGTTATTTACAAAATGACTGGAATGATTACTGGTTCATTGATATTTTATTTTTTAATTTAATTGATATTTTATTTTTTAATATTTAACAACAACGTGAGAAAACTTCAAAAAATGACCTTGTTAAAGAAATATTTAAAAAAAAAAAAAAAAAAAAAAAAAAAAAAAAAAAAAAAAAAAGCTAACAGTCATCATAGTAACGGAAAATATGAATGACGAAAATAAATGCTGCTTGGCAAGCGTAGGCTTATAAATCTGTTCACACGTTCACTCTTCACGCGATTTGGAATGTTTACAAGTAGTTTTATTTTGATATTACCTTTTGTAATGGCACCTTATATAAACTCTCAGAAACATTGTTAAACTTTGAACCATAATGTTGGTATTTTAAACCCTAATATGGAGTTAAATTTATTGCAAATTAAATAAGATGCTATATTAAAATATGTTTTCGTTTAAGTTGAATCATAGTTCAACTTAAACGTAGTCAAGTTTAAGAAGTACAAAAAAATCTTTCAACTTAGGAGTTCAATGATATTCAGGATGCTGCATATTATCTGGAGCGGGGAAAACCCACTCCAGAAGATTTCTAACAGATTACTTATCGGATTGATGTACTCTTCATGTTTCGAGGTGTCCGCAATTCTACTCACTATAACCATAGTCCCGTGACTCTGCTTCCGCTCACCATAACTGTAGTTCCATGACCCTATTTTCGTTCGCCATAACCATAGTCACGTAACTCTGTTTACGTTCACCACAACCATAGTCCCGCGATCATGTTTCCATTCATCATAATCATGGTCCTGTAACCCTATTTCCATTCACCATAACCATAGTCCCGTGACCATGCTTCCGTTCACCATAACCACAGACCCGTGACAATATTTCCGTTCACCATAAGCATAGCCCCGTGACCTTGTTTCCGTGCACCATAACCATGTATCCGTACACCATAACCATAGTCCCGTGGCCAAGTTTCCGTTCACCATAACCACAGACCCGTGACAATATTTCCGTTCACCATAAGCATAGCCCCGTGACCTTGTTTCCGTGCACCATAACCATGTATCCGTACACCATAACCATAGACCCCGTGGTTATGTTTCCGGGTTAAATTGAACCATATTTCTGATTCATGTGGACTATAGCATTATGCAATAAACAATGATAACATGTTAAAACTTTGCACTATATTAGGTTTCAGTAGATTTGGACAATATACTTGTTCAACATGATCGAAAATTTCGAAAGTCGAAATATTAATTATCAATAGTTCTTTTGTTTTCATGAAAGTAAAATATTTTCTTTTAAAATGATCTTAAAAGAAAGAACACAACCAAATAATAATAGGAATGAAATTCCTTAACTTTATATTTGCACAAAAATTATTGGTTATTGAGATAATGATCTTCTGGTATTAGTTTCGATAATGATGTTGAACATATTTAATTAAGAATATCTTCTTATATTTCAAAAACATTTTATAAATTAGGTAGCCCATTAAAGTTACGTTAGTGAAACAAAATGTAGAAACATTGATTAATCGAATTATTTCTAAATTTATTTTGGTGATCTAGATCTGAATATTTTTTCTTCGTAAGCATAATTAAAAAGGTATTTAAAACTAAATTTTAATAGGTATTTTCATATTCTAATTTTTTTATTTATTTGTAAAAAAACTAACATTTAAGAAAAATTGAAAACTACTTATTTTGTATTTTAAGTAATTGTTTCAAACAAGGTTACTTTTTAAATTATACTTGTAAGATCAGATTATAACATAATTTATAATCTAATTAAAAGCATTCAATGAAGAGTTTCATTTCAAGATTTCAAGAAATATAGATATTAATCCGTTTGTATTAGTTGGCTAGTAATCTAGTGTTATTTCAATGGAAAAAACGGCAATCGCTCTTTTCAAAACGTAAGTTTACTTTTTTATGTTCGATATATTTAAATAAACAATGCCATTATGTAAACAATGCAAAGAATTAGAAAAAATTCGACTTCTTAGTTTTGATTTCAATAAAGTTCCCACCGTATGTTCCTGATTCGATCTAAATCGTTTATAATTTCAGCAGATCAAACCATTTTGAATTAAAAAGTTCGATTTTACATAATGAGTAATTACTTTTATTACTTCTGTCGACTTTGGTTTGCATTCCTTCAATTCAGGAGTAAATAAGCACTTACGAAGCAACAAATACCTCACTTGTCTAGGCAGCAATGTCCAAGTATCTCCTCCTTCTTTGACACCTCCACCTTTACTTAATACAAGCAGTGAAAACATGAGGTAAATTTAGGACTCTATATTGAATCTAAACCAAAACTTTTAACAAATGATCTGCTTTTCCCCAGAAATTCTGTAATTAAATATTTTGAAACTGACATATTATGGTGGTTTTGTTACAAAATACCGAGTATAGACGTATGAGTTTCAATCAACCATTACAAAACAAAGTTTCTTCTCTTGAGTTTTGGCTTTCGTTTTTATTGTTTTCTAAGAGTGTAGATGATTAGAAATCGAAAAATTGATAATCATAATAAAAACAATAATAATTTTGCACCGTGGTCAGCCCAGTGGATAGAGAATCGGCTTTCAGTCCAAAGGGGTCTGGATTGATAGTTAACTTCACTACTCGGTGGGTCTTAGAGTCTTAGCACGTATATCGCATATGCGATATACGTGCTTGTAAAATTTGTATCATATCCATATCATAATTGAGGAAGTGGCATCACAAATTAGTGGTGCTGCCATCTGTCCGTGGGTTTCTGAGCCAAGACATACTTTCACCCTTGCAGTGCTCTCTTGTCAAACGAAAGGAGCACTTTCCTGGCTTAATTCGCAAAAAAAAAAAAAAAAAAAAAAAAAAAAAAAAAAAAAAAAACAATGGCTGAAGAGCTTGGATTGTCCAACTGCAAAACGGAACAAGACAATAATAATGATTAAAAGGTAATTACAAAATAAAATAAATGTTACATTAAATAACACAATTTAAACTATAAGCGCAAATCGGAAAAAAATAAACTCTATTTCTAATTTGTCAATTTAAAGAACGAAACTTTGTTCTAATGTTTTTCGCTTTTACTCTGAGTTATGGTGAACTAATATGTTTTCAACAAATTAAAAATAAGCTGTTATTTATTTATATAAACAGGCTGTTTTTATAATGACAGCCCATAATATTTATTTTAAGAATCATGGTTTTAAATGAAGTAATAAAAAAAGGGTAAAAAATTAACAAGAGTCCCAAATACACATTTAAAGACGAAATTTTTTTTTTCCCGAATTCAGACAAATCACCCGTAAGAAAAACTTATTTTATAAACTCCCTGTACATTTAATTGAAATTTATAAAACTATATTAAATCAAATATATGGGATATTTCACACTAATTTATATACTCTCAGGCATGTGGATCCCAGTAATTATGTAAGAAAAATTTTTAAATTTATTTAAAAATATGTTATGTTATGTTATGTTATTAAATTTTAAAGTAAAATTAACTACAATATGTCTTTTTATTTTAAAGATTGAAATAAGAATGGAAACAAAACTTGACCTAAATAATTAAAGATGGGAAACAAATTGCTAAAATTATTATTTATTTTTTTGTGCAAATTATTTTGGAATAGCTTTTTTTCTATACATATATTGTTATAATCATACATAGTATTCACAAATTGGAATAGATTGAAATGAATTTGGAATTTGAGCCAGTTTCGGTTCTTTTAACACGATTAAAACTACATTGTGAACTCCAGGCAATTTAAATTCTATCAAACATAATATGAATAAAAAAAAACTTAATTAGAGTTGATGCATTTTAAGAAATTGAATTTCTACTCTTTTTCAGTGCATTTTTTTAACTACAGGATTCAATTCCTCTCAAAAGCATTTTACTTAAAGAACGCATCGTTTATAACCTTTTTCCTGTTAATCCTTTCTATCTATTGGGTATTCCATACTATGTTATAAATTACACTAGAGAACATTCAATTATAAAATTCGTTTATCCAAAGATAATTCCATGGAAAATTATAACTCTAGTTATATTTGTTATTTTATTTAATAAAATTCTGAAAATTTTGAAATGTAAGGGATAAAATTTTTTACATCATTTGAAAAATGCAATTTTACATGGAAAAGTGCAAAATTTGCCTAGTTAAACCGTTCCTGAAAAAATATAACATTCCAGAATTTTTTAAAATTCGATTTCTAAATAATTATTTGACAGATTGTTAGTGAATAAAGTAATAAAAAAATATTTATCAAAACTTTTTTTTTTGCATGGAATTATCTTTGGATAAACGGATTTCGTAATAGTGTGAAAAAAATCTCAATCCGATTAAAAAGTCCGGAAAATATAAAATTAACATTATGGAGTTCAAACTTTATAATGTGCACCCCTGACCAAACTATTGGGACCTTATTTCCCCGATTGCGGCTACTCCCCATATTTTGGCGATCACAAATCCAAATCTGACGTACAAAAGGTATGTTAATCCAGAGAAAGTGCGGTTTTTGACTGATTTCGTACCTTGAAATATTGTTTTCACATTTGAGGTCACCCCCTTGAACCATTAAGACTGAGTCCTAGAACGTGAAGATCCAATCACCTATGTCCAAGAGGACCTATGAGAACCTATGTCCAAGAGGTTGTGAGTCAATCACCGCTGGGCGAAGACTCCCCGTGTACAAAATGGTGACTGGTGCACGCTAAATCTGCGGGGTCACTAAGTCCTACATGTTCCCATTACAAATCAATGCCTCTGGGGGTACTGGATAGGAAATTGATAGTTCCGTGGTTCAGGACAAAATTACAAACCGTGGATGGATGGATGGATGGTGAGTGAACGTGTCCTCCCTGTGAAACGGGATGTGACGTATGTATGTTGTGCCCGCATAATCCTCGGGGATGTTTCCCAGACCGAAAGCTACAAAAACAGACACACCATTTATTACATCTGAATGTCGAATGAAATATTTTTGGTTTAATATCATTCTTTCATTTTCATTTGGTTTAATATCATTCTTCTATCATTCCCTCCAAAAGTCAAAATTCAGCATGCTTTAATAATGAATGCTGAACAAAATATTTTTAATATATCATAATTCTCGCTTACATCGGTAAATGTCGACATACAACATGCACAAATAATAATTGCTTAATAATTCTTTTTATTAAATATCATTATTTCACTCTCATATCAGCAATTTCACATTTTACTTTCTTAAATTTTTTTATTTGTTTTCTATCAGTATATGCTAAATATCAATATTTGCCAATATTTGCCAATATCAATATTATCAATATCAGTATATGCTAAATATCAATATAACGAAATATAGCAAATTAACTTTCTGAAGGCTGACATTCACGATAAAATGCCCCCAAATTTCTTTCGCAATAACAAAAAAAAAAAAAAAAAAAGAAAGAAAAAAAAAATTTCCAGTGACTTTTACGATAATTTATATACAAAACATTAAAACAGTTGGCTTTAAGACATTAAAAAAATATTTCTATCATTCATGACAACTCAAGAAAATGCAACTTATTTAGGTCTTATAAATTTTTACTACGTGATTACGAAAGTGAAACAGAAACATGTTTGTGACATTATTTTTTTAAAAAAAAAATATGCTTGAATGAAAAAATTCAACAGTCAGATCTTTAAGCATTAAAGTGATATTTTTAAAACAAGGAAATTTGTACCAGTATGAACACAAAGTTACTACAGCTACAATAAATTTGTGAAATCCGAGGTAACTCTGGACAAATATTTTTAAAATAGCACAATGCTGTTCACAACAGGAAAATTTATAATTTTGAAATAAATTCCTAATGGTTTCATCATTTAATTATTATTATTTTGTTCAAATTGATAATAGAATAGTGTTTTTAACGTATTTCATTAAATTGATGATTCTCTAAAACAGCTTCCAGTATTTGAGAATATCAAAATTAATTGAAAACAGAAACGCAGTAACTTAAGATTTAGTATGCTGAAAGCAAATTTTGTTCAATATTAAAAGTAAAATTCTGTTTTTAAATTTTCAGTTCAAGGTTGTTTTAAACTAGTAATTCTCATTTAATACAAATTTCGCCACTTGCTATCATATCAGCCGAAGAAATTTTAATTTCTAATATTTTATCTTTTTTAACCTTCAAATGTTCGTACGTCAGAAAATAAAATTAAATAGAATTTTAGTGTGTAAAAGTGAAGGGTGTAACTTTCCCTTTCAAGGTTGCTAAAAGATTTTAGTCAAATGAATCGAACAAAATTTTCTAAAATAATCAATATATTTTGCAGGGATTGAACACTCATTATCAATTCTAACGGTAGAAATAAATTAAGGAGACGACAGACGACGCATAGTAAATTGAAATCACATCATTTATTCTAGGTATTAAATAGTTGGCATCTTTTCAAAGAATACATAATATTTCTGGTTTTTATCAAATATGTTACTCGAATAAAACTGAGACAAGGCTATTTTAACTTTACAGAAGCTGCTATATTTTTTGAGATACAGCGGCAAATGTCAACATTCAGGTTTCACTGAAAATGTAGTTGAATAAAATATTTCCTGTTCAATTTCATTATTCCTCGCTTTCACCAGTATATATCTACATTCAGCATACATTATAAATGAATGTTGAACTTATATATATTGAAATATATTTTAATATTTGTGTTGCATTAAAAAGTCATTATCACTCTAAATAACTTTTGATATAATCATTGGATTTTCATCAAATAAAATTTAGACTGGCAAATGTCGATATTCACTATACACTAAAAATAAATATTAAATAAAATATTCCGTGTTAAAACTAAATTATTTCTCACTTACAC
This sequence comes from Parasteatoda lunata, assembly GCA_949128135.1. Classification (NCBI taxonomy): domain Eukaryota; kingdom Metazoa; phylum Arthropoda; class Arachnida; order Araneae; family Theridiidae; genus Parasteatoda; species Parasteatoda lunata. Next base: position 48,041,390 of record OX421981.1, on the reverse strand, counting down.
GGGCAAAATCCTAAATTAAGCATTCCTTAACTCGTAGAATGTCATGAGGGTCACAGGTGACCGGTACTGAGTTCGTTCGTAGCGCCACGGGAGTCACCGGTGACCGGCGAAGTCAAGATTATTAGGAACACATAATTTAAGTAAACTTTTAATACTTTTAAGTTTTTATATTATTATCGTTACTAAAATCGTTTGGAGAAATAAATGCAATATAGAACACACAAAAATCATTTTTGGCACACGGGCAAGCCATGTAAAATTAGAGTGGCATTCAACGTGTTAATAATGAATTTTGAATAAAATATTTTCTTTATCATTATTTCTCGCTTATACCTGCAAATGTCGACATTCTGCTTGCACTCATAATGAAGTAGAATAAAATATTTTGTGTTAAATTTCATTATTCTTCGCGTACACCAGCATATATCAACATTCAGCATACATTATAAATGAATATTGAATTAAGTATTTTTTATTAATTTTCAATATTTCTTGTTTTCACCAGCAAATGTCGACATTCAGCCTGCACTAATAATGGAGTTGAATGAAATATTTCGTGTTGAGTTTTGTTATTGCTTGCTTATACCAGCATATGCCTACATTCAGCATGCATTTTTAATAATGCTGAATTAAATGATTTTTATTAGTTATCATTATTTCTGGCTTACACCGTTTACATTCATCACGCTCTAATGACCAATGTTAAATTAAATAATTTTTATTCATTATCAATAATTCTCGCTTACACCGGCAGTTGTTTGACATATAACATACACTGATAATGAATGAAAATTTTTTATTGAGTATCATTATTTTTCATTTGCTGAACGCATAAGTACTATCGCGAGATTTAAAGGGATTCCATAGGTATTTCCTATGTTATTTAACTTGTCAATTTTTATTTAAACCTCACTGTAAAAAATTGGTGTAAAGTTGCCGACATTTTTAAACTTGAGGCAAGCAAAAAAGTTTTACAGAGCTTGTAGTCACATTTTTTTATTTTATAAAATTGATGTAATAACAATTGTTTGAAAGAATTAATGCGAATGAAATAAAGTAAAAATATGCTTGTTTTTAAACAAAATGTCTTTGCCACGAAGTCATTGAATTGATTCTAATGTGCAGGAAAATATGTCAGTAAATAAACAAAAATAAATAAATAAAAGAAACTATAACAGTAAAAACATAAATAAAAATTTGGCTGCATGCAATCTAGAAAAATTTAGTGCACCTCAATATCAAAAGTGGTGAGAACTATACGCCAAGATATTTTTAGTGTGGTCTTTACAGTAATAAATGTATGTATTCATTAAATCATTTGAGTCAAACTCTTGTGATGGAAATCGTTATTCTTAACATATGTTCTTACTACTTAAGAAAATCATGAGATACTTTCAATGGTCAGTTTTACCATACTTTTAATGGTCAGTTTTACCATACTTTCAATGGTCAATCAATACTTTCAATGGTCAGTTTTACCATAATATGTGTGGCGTTAAAAATTAGCCGTTCTATTTATCGCCAAATAATATAAATCATTTAACCTACACTTCATTAACCTTGGCTTGATAAATAGCTATTTAATCGCTCTATCCATGTAATGAGTGGCAATTATGTTTAAATCTTGCTTTTGACTTCGAATTGGAATTTTAATGGAAGAGGCTGTGGAAGGACTATGAATTTTGTGAGTGTGTGAAAATATGTGAGATTTTATTTATTTATTTTATAAAGAAATTTTCTAAAAGAGTTTTAGGAAACTAAAAATACACTTCCAAATTCTACCAAAGAAGAACACAATCAAAAACACTAAACTGACATTTTTTATATTAATAATAATTAAGAATAATATTAAAAATATATAACTAATAAAAAAAAATATTTATAAACAAAAATATTTCATTATAATATTGAAAATCTATATTTCATAAAAACGCAAGAAAATGCTTAAATACTTGAAAAATTATTTTAAGAATAAGTAAGTAAGTTTATATTGCTTACTCTAATCTATTTCTTATTAAAATGTCACGGTTTCATATGTTACTTTTTTGGTCATGTCTCAAAACACTAAATTTCTTTTTCTAAAAATCTTTCTAACAGTAATATATAACTGATCTACTACTAACATTTATTAAGCATATTATCAAATAATCGTCGTATTTAAACACTACATTCTTATTTTTATTAGTAAACTTCTAGAATAGCACGATTAAAAAAAACTTTTTTTTGATCACGACCGTCCAAAATTGACCCTTTTGTTGAAAAGAAAAATTTTTACAAAAAAAATGAAAAGAAAAGTTATTTATAGAAAACATAATTTTTTTCTGCATAATTTCACTCACTTTTTTTAATTCCTCGCAATCAACAGCATTTTAAATTTACTTTAAAATTTTGACTGTGAATTACGTTTGATCTTGTTTGAATTTGAAGTTTAGACCTGGATCATACTCCCAACTTATGAGAACTATATTTCAAAATACAACTATAAGATGAACACTTAAAATTAATGTTATTGAGGTGTAGTTATCTAATGGTAGAAGATACAACACATGGCAGTTCAATGTACAATGCGCAAAAAAGAAACCGGACCACCCTGAATAACTTTTGATCTAATTATTGGATTTTTACATTCTAGGACTCATTCCTAATGGTGCGAGGGATAGATTTCAAATGTGCTAAAATTAGCGAGGACGAAATTTTAAGTTACGAAAAATCAGAAAAAACGTACTTTCTCTGAAAAAACATGCCTTTTTTTTTTAACGGATTCGGATTTTTGACCCCCAAAATTTAGCGGGTAGCCGCTATCTGGAAAATATGGCCCTAATAGTTTGGTCAGGCGAGCCGTCTAAAGTTTTACCCCTTCAAGTTAATTTTACTTTTTGGGTATTTCGCTATATCTCGAAAACGTTTTAAGCGAATTTAAGTTTTTTTGCACGAAATTATAAAATTCATTTATCAAAAGATAATTCCATGAAAAATATAACTTTTAGTAAGTATTTATATATTTTTTTTTATTTTATTAAATGATAGTCGAAAAAATTTTGAGTAGTAAGGTATACAATTTTTTACATCACTTTAAAGGATGTAATTCTATATTTCAAAATACAAATTTAGAATAAAATCGGTCGAATAATTCCTGAGAAATCGAATATTGAGGAAATCGTATTTTTAAAATTCGCGCCATTAAGTTCAATTTCTAGAACTTGAAGATCCGATCATTAGATCAAAAGTTATTCAGGTTGGTCCATTTTTTTTGGCGCACTGCACATTTCATTAGTGTACCTTGGATCAATTTTTCATTATTTAAACATTTTATAATTTAAGTGTTTGACGGTATTTTTTTCCCACTTCCCAAAAAAATTTATTAATAGACTAATGTATAATAGATTTCTCACAAAATTTTTAAGTTACTTGAGTTACTGCATTCCTCATTAAAAAAAGTAAAACTTGGTCAGAGATAATGGTTTCCAAGCCATGGGCCGTGATCCACAAGTGGGCCGCATGCAGCGTGCCCTTTTCTTATATAGTATTTTTTACTAATTACCACCATTATATATATATATATATATATATATATATATATATATATATATATATATATATATATATATATATATATATATATATATTACAAACTGGTTGTCTGTACAACTAAAAATGTCGATAACTAGTTAAGAGACTGGCCTTTGATTCTCCAGAAGAGAACAAAGATTTTTTCAGTTTTTAAATATAAAAACTGAAAACCGTCATAAGAAAGTTTGAAATAATTTATTTTCCACCGTCATCCTTTATATCTTGTTCAGAAAAGGTAGAAAGATAGGTGCTTCCCAAGATTTTTTAAAAAACACAAACAAGACAGGCTTTTTTTTTTCATTTTTATTTATTTACATATTTTTTTTTCAGAAAAAAGGAAAACAAACTAAATCTAAGAAGAAGACATTCGAATCAGTTTATAGGGAACTGTAATCGGCTTAAGAAGGGAAGAGAAAAAGAAAAAAGTTAAAGAAAAGGGAGAAAATATTTCTTTTTTTTTTTTTTTTTTTCAGTATATTTTTTATTACCAGCGCAAATTTTGAGATAAAAATTGTGCACTAAGAAAATAGTATGGTCAGAAAAAACAAAATATGGTAAAATGTAAATGTTTCTGGCTGTATGGTAATAACAAACAATTCGGTAATTTTTATAGAAGCGCTTTGATAATTATTTTAATAAAATTAACAAAAAATATGCTTCTATAATGTGTGATAAAATTTGGTAAACTGTGTACAAATTCGGTAATTTTATCATGATACCTTAGACCTTACCTTAGATAAACTATTACCATATGAAAGGAAAAAATTCCAATTGAATGGTTTAAATACCAAATATATTTTGATTTTATTACCAGAATGTTTATTTTACCATAAATTTCATTACTATACAGTATGGTAATTTCACCAGAATATTTTTTTTTTTCGTATACCCATTCAATTCTAAAATTATTCTAAATTTAAAATTCTAAATAATCAAACAATGAATTTGTAAGTCTAAATTTACAAATCTTCTTAATGTGTTCTAAATTTACAATTTTGTATAAATTTTTCTAAATTCGCGGATCATTACAAAACGAATATTATTTTAATAACTTCCAGGGTAATTTCTTTAATTATTTAAAAAAAATTATTCCTAAAGAACTTACTTTCGAAGCATGCTAAATAAGGACACATAGTATTTTTTATTTAATATTTATTATATAAAATTAATAAATAAAGAAGTACAGTAATTCGCCAAGAGTTCTGCAAGAAAAGTCCAGAAAACTGGTTGTTACTTAATATAATTAACTGGTTGTTACTTAATATAATAGCTACATAATATAATTTAATAATGCTTTATGTATCGTGATGCAAACTCATCAATTTTCTACACGCATCTTTCTTATGGCGCATTTGCTATTTCACGAGTATAGTTGAAAATTACACATTTTATGTGAACGATTGATTTTTATGCATTTTAAACATTTTAAATTTGAACTGGGTGGAAAACTTAATCGCAACTTTAAAGGATCACAACAGGGAAATCACTGTCACAATTTGTCTTCTTTATCTCATGGAATGCATGTATACCATGTTTAGCATAGAATGTATGCATGTTATGTATAGCATAGAATGTATGCATGGTATGTATACACTGTTAAAATTTTCATTCTAAAATTATCAGCTGTCTGTCATTCGATTAACCGTAAATTTTACGGTGAAGATTTTTTTTTCTTTATGGTCTTTTAACCATTTACAACTAGCATTTTTAAAACACGTAAAAAAAAATATTATTTAATTAGACACAAGAACTCGGCTTTTTGCAAAGTAATGGGCATTGAAGAGTGCCGGACACTGGAATATCTTTATGTGTTGAAGGGAATGGAGGAAATATTGTGGTGTCAACACTAGGACTCGAACTCCAGTTCTGTCGGTCAAGAGATTGACAGGAATGCCCGCGCGGCTTTGATATGTACGCAGTTGCAAAGAACTAAGTAGCTCCATTAGGTGGTTCTAGTCGGTGCGATAAAACTATGGTTGTTTACCTGTTTAAGATGAAAGCAGTCAATAAACAGTTTTTCTCAAACTTAACCGTTTGATTACCATTTTATTTATGGTTATTTGACTGTTTTGATTAAATATGGTAAAATAACCATTCAATAAAATGTTATTTAACCATTTTTTCCGAGAAATTTCTAACAGTGTAGCATAGAATGTATAGCATAGAATATAGAGAATATGCTCTATTCGATACATGTCCTACATTCTATGTAGTAGTTACTCTATTGTCATATTTTTAATATGTAAATCCGACTAAGTGTCAGGATTTTAACGTGTTTTTTATAAGTTTCACACAAATCTTAACTACGATACTGATAACTGAGTGTCATCAATTTCCAAAAGTATTTTATAGCAGATAAAGCAAAAAGTTGAACATGTAGTTTTTGACATGAAATGATATTAATTACTTACGAGAGTAGTAAAACTTTTACTCTTTTATTCCTAATCAATGAAACTCACATCGATGTATTTAATATATTTTTCAAAACAAATGTCTAAACTTAGCTAACTTTTATGACTAGCAAAGGTATAAAACCTTTTAATGATAATTGAACTAACAGTCAACGTCTAGACAATTTATTAAATCTAAGGCTTTATATAATTGCTAAAATATAAAGAAAATAAACAGAGCACTATCCAAATATTCTTTGTGAATGTCCTTATATTTTCAGAGCTTTAATACCTCCATTATAAATTACAATACTTAAGTTCATTTACTATATTTTTAAAACTTAAATTAAAATTAATCTAAGGTTTCAAACGTCTCTTCTAGTGGATATTTATCACAACTTAAGGACTAATAATTACTCTATCTTCGTACAATTATTTCCTTAGAAATCTTTAAACATGTGATTTTTAAAAAGCGAAATTTTATAATTTGTTGAAATAAGCAAATTAATATCATGGACTGTATATTGCGATTAGAACAAACAATTTTGAATTTAATTTTTAAGAGGAAACGGAAGCCGTGTATATAATATTTCACTCAAACAACTTTAGTTAACAAATCGTAATATGCACTGTTGGAAATTTCTCAGAAAAAAGTAACAATTTATTTAATTGTTATTTAACCATATTTAAACAAAACAATCAAATAACCATAAATAAGGTAGTAATGAAACTATTATCAGTGAGAAAAATCTATTATTAACTTATTTTACCTTAAACGGTTAAATAACAAGAATTTTACTACACCAACTAAGCCTACCTAATGAAGCAATTTAGTTCCTTGCAACTGCTTACATATTATAGCCGAAAGAGCTAATCTGTAAATCTTATGACAGACAGAAAGGGGTTCGAGTCCCAGCGTTTTCACGTTTATTCCCTTTAACACACATGAAGAATTTCCAGTGTCCTGCACTCTTCAATGCCTATTATCTAATGAGAGGCCTAGCTCCTATGTCCAGTTAAGTTTTTTTTATGTTTTGAAACCATGATAGCTGTAAATGGTTAAAAAACCGTTTAGTTTTGTACTTATGATTTTATAACCATACTAGTTGTAAACGGTTTCAAAACCATAAATATGAAAAATATTCTTTACCGTAAAATTTACGGTTGATCGGATGGGCAGACTGCTGCCGGTTATTTTACTATAATTTTAGAATGAAAATTTTATAGTGTGAATTCCATTAAAAAAACTAAAGAAAAATATTAACAGCAAAGAAATTATTATTGTAGTTTTTAATTATATTACCATATTAGCAGCATGGTACTTTCATCCAATCCACTATCTCCAATTGCACGTATATGTAGGCAAAAATCATTTTAGTGTTTTTCTTTTTTAGTGTTCCGTATTTGAAATCAACTTAATCATAATTAAAGTTATAAATATGATTCATATTTTTACTATTTATTATAATCATACCTGGTGGTAATTAAACTTAAAATACTTCTGGCCGGCAAGGGTTGACAATAATGGAAAATAGCAAAAATTGTATAACAAATTATTAATGTGTGTTTTATAATGTGTACAAATATTTAAATAAGCAATTATAAGTTATATAAATTTCAATATTTAGCGAAAAAATTTTAAATATTTTTTTAAATGATCATTATAAAGTTTTTGCAAAAACACAAATGTTTTAAATTAATTGAGAAAAGAAATGTTTTAAATTTTTTTAAAGGAAAAATAGAGGCTTAAAATCGATACTCCAATTCTGCATTTATAAATTTAGCTTACATCACGCGGTAAAATTCGATATAAAGGAGTAAAGATACGAAAAAGTTTTGTTAAGAATTTCAGAAAGTAATAAAATCTCGATTATTTGTAATATTAAAGTCACGAATGGATAAATTTACGCAAGATTTAATAAACCAGTTTGTAAGTATTGATAAAACAATCAACAATTGATGTTTTTACGTAAAACATTTTATGATCTAAATACATCTCATAAATACTTACCTGAAGATAACTCAATTAGAATTAAATAAAAGATTTTTTCTTTCAGTGATGTTACAAAAACCTGTTTACTAAAAGATGAATCTTTATTCATTGAATATTCTCAAGGACCTTTAATCCTTAAGCACTGCCGATTGGAAAAAACTCTTTATTTCTGAAGGTAAAAATATATATGTGTGTGTCAACTTTGATGCTCTTATCACTAATTATTGTAATTTTTTAACTATGCTTATAATTATTTTCATTTTATGTATGATTACTTTTATAATTTTTATAAACATTTATAATTATTATAGCTATTTTGTAACTGTTATAATTTTTTAAAACTAGTATTATTATATATTTAGTTTATAGTTTTTAATTTGTAGTAATTCATTTGTATATATAATTATTAAAACTTTAATATTGCTCACACTAAAAATTGTTGCTATAAATAAGTAAGTTGTGCAAGAAACAATCTAAAATGATTATTTAATATATATATTAGAATAATTATTTAAAACTATTTATATTATTTTTATAATTATTAACTTGTAATTATAATTATGAAAACTATAATTTTGCTCACAATAGAAGTAGTGGTTGATAAAAAAATTTATGCAAAAACAAATTTCAAGGGAATTAAGAATATTTATAACTATTGAAATTATTGAAATTATTATTATATTAATAAATATCATAATTACCTCGTGTATTTATAAGAGTTCAAACCATAATTTCACTCAAACTAAAAGTAAATAAATTATGCAAAAAAAAATCAAAGGGCGTTTAAAACAATATAATAATTATATTTTATTATTTTAGTGCATAATTATTATAATTATTAGTTTATTATTATCGTAATTATTAAAATTATCATTAGGACTCATATTTATGTAATTATGATTTTGTATTTGCATTTTTTATAATTATAACTTATCTCACTCTATGGGTGATATCAGTTGAGAACGTAAGGAAATTTCAAAATTATACTAACCTGATAATAATAACATTCTAATAATATGCAAAATAATTTGAAACACGTATATAATTATTATAATTATCAGTTTATAATTATTATAATTATCAGTTTATAATTATTATAATTATCAGTTATTAATATAATTATTATAATTATCAGTTTATAATTATTATAATTATCAGTTTATTAATATAATTATTATAATTATCAGTTAATTAATATAATTATTATAATTATCAGTTTATAATTATTATAATTATCAGTTTATTAATATAATTATTATAATTATCAGTTTATTAATATAATTATTATAATTATCAGTTTATTATTATAATTATTATAATTATCAGTTTATAATTATTATAATTATCAGTTTATTAATATAATTATTATAATTATCAGTTTATTATTATAATTATTATAATTATCATTAACGAGAAAGTAAAAAAATTAATTCAAATAACCAGCTAATAACATTCTAAGAATATGTAAAATAAATCGAAACACGTATTTGGTAATTAACTTTTGAAATGTATTTAATAAAAATATTTATCAATTTATTTTTTAAATACAAATTTATTGCTCTCAGAAACTAATAAAATATATCTGCAGAATATAGTTTAAGGATAACAGCTTAATTCAATTATTATGTTTGTGGTGCTTTTGGGTTCAACATACTGGGTTCAAGTACCAAAGTCACACGAATTTGTAAGCTTCTTTGTGTAACGAACTGTCAGGCCTGAAGAGTAACGAACTGAACTAAAATGAAATAGATAAAACGGATATATACCGTTGCAAAAGTTTGTTCTTTCTCTTTTGCGCTTTGCTTAGCACTTTTGCTTATGTTTGACACCTTTGATTCTGTATGATTATAATTCTGGATGCTTATGCTTTTGTTTAAATTTTACTAACACTAAGTAACCATAACTGGTCAAATGACCGTTTCAGAACTTTTGCATTGAAAATGCGCTTATCATCTTATCGTTTTTGCACATTTGACTTCATGACTTTTTGTAACAATATACAGTTAATAATCTATTATAATTATTATTTGTATTGTGTTTGTTTCGAATAATACTTGTCGTATACCTATTTCTACCATAGTTCGATCATTTGACCGGGAGAACAATTTATTGCTTAATAAGGTTATCGGATCAGAAGTTACGATGTAATGCGTGTTCAACGTATTTCATTCGATAAATTGCACAATTCTGCAAAGACTCTTTGCAAAGTTAGTTCAATCAAAATAACTGGGAATTCAAATTTTCAAGGAAGTACCTAAAACTTTGGATTTGCATTTTTGTGTCAGAAAAAGTGACAAAAACTAAATGTTTTGGTAAGAAGCTTATATTTTATTTTGATAGCTTTACTTCATTTCTAACTAACTGTTAGTTTTTACCCAGAAAAATGTCGAAACAATCAAGACAGCACAAGTTCTTAGAGGAAATAATATTAATTATAAGATTAATTATAAGAGTTATAATTCTTATATGTTCTTATAATTATAAGAATAATTATAAGAATTATAGAAATAATAATAATAAGAAGAAATATGCTTGCTGGAAATATACAATGGAAACACCCAGTATATGTAAAAAATGCGTTGAACAATGAGTTAAAATTTTTTATTCTTTGCGTTTGTAATGCATAAAAATTGGCAATATACAATTTTGTTTAATTATAATAAAGTTTCTTTTAGTTTATTTCCTTCCTAAAATCCATATTTCATACATTCAATCAAAAAACATGAAGTCCGGTCATTTGACCGGCTGTAATAGAAATAAGTTTATATTAAGTGTTGGTATGTTTAGTGTTAAAGTTAAGTTTAAAATTATCATTTTTCCTTTTATATCTTTGACGATTAATCTGTATAAAATAGTGGATAAAATCCACGCAACCTATCTCGTCAAATGTTCTTAACACTATAATTTTCTTATTTTGTAAGTAAAACAAGCTTAATTAGTTATTCACGTTTAAAAAATTTGAAATAAATTCTAATAATCTGCATATGCCAAAACGTGGTGTGTCAAATATTTTCATGCTGTTTTTAAATCGAAACTTAAATCAGCATTAGATTTTAAATGTAAAAAATATTGATTTCAGAAACTAATAAAATGTATCTGCAGAATGTCGTTAAATGATAACAGTTTTGATACAAATAGGTTCTTAACAATACATTTGTGTTACTTTGTAAGTAAAAATTCGAGTTTAAAAATTTTTTAATAACTCCTAGATGCCTATCTTTGCAAAATTACTTGGAACACATAATCAGGGATTCACTTTTTACATAAAATTTTAGATTTTGCGGTATAATTTAAGTGCAAAAAATGTTGATTTCAATAACTAGTAAATTGCAACTGTAGAATATAGTTAAATTATAAGAGTTTGATGCAAATATTGTGTTCTTGACACAATTTTTTTTTTTTTGCTTTATAGTTTTTTTTAATGTGTCTCTAAATTGTTTGAAATAGCGTTTTTAATTAGATATTCAAGCTTTCATCTATTATTTTTTAATTTCAGTAGTGAATATTTTATACTATTTTTACATAACTGAAAGTGGAAATAAATATTAACGGACAAAAACTCTATGAAGTTTGTTAAGAGTTAACCCGGTGGCTGAGTGGTTGCGTTTCGCGCTCCTGTGCTAAGTCAGGGGTTCTTTCCTCAGCAGCTTTTAAATTCATCATTGGCAAGTTAATAAAATCTGATAGAATATTGAGAATTTTTGAAGAAACTGTTTTTACATAATTATGTATTTATTTTATGTATTATGTATTTAATATAATTTTTTTGTAAACGTTATTCTTTTATATAAGGTTTCAAATGTTTTAAAAGAAATTGCCCACACATCAAGCTCATTTATAGAAAAATATACGCATGTAGGGATAGTTGAACATTTAAAATTTAATTGTAAATGTTATTTGTTTTTATAAAAGCCTGTAAATGTTTTAAGAAATTACTTGGGCTGGAGGAGCCTGGTTGGTAGGGCGCTGGACCCACGTTCGTGAGAGAAGAAGTTCGAATTCAGCTGGCCGAAGACTCCTCGTGTAGTAAATGGCGATTGGTCCGCGTTAAATCTGTTAGGTTACTAAGTCCTCCATGTTCCAATAACAAATTATGCCTCTAGGGGTACTGAATTTGAGATTGATTTTCCTCTGGTTCAGGTCAAAATTGCGATCTGTGAATGTATGGATGTATGAATTGGTTTGTTCTATAAACGGGTGTGACAGAAATCAAATTCTTGATCATAGATGGCGCCACTGGAAAACAAGAACAATCACCAACCCCTGCACCCTTCTTGTTATCGTGATGGCTAACGACAACAAGAAATTACTTCACACATTTACTCGTAAATAAAAAAGATATAAGCAATAAAATTTTAATATACAACAAAACAATAAAATTTTAATTCTAAATATAATTTTTTAAATAGTTTTGAAATGTTTGTAAATGTTTTTAGAAGAAATTGCCCATGCTTAAAGCTCATTAATAAAAAAATCTTTGCATATAGGAATAAATAGGCATTCATCATGATATTAATTCAATTGCAAATGCAATTATTTTATAAAAGTTTTCTAAAAATTGAAAATATGTTTAAAATAATTATTTACACATTAAAATAATAAATAGAAAATATGAGTGCACAGGGATTGGTGAGGCATTTAAGATTTAACTAAAAATTTTATTTTTTATGGAATTTTCGAAAGATTGTAAATGTTTTTGAAGAAATTGTTCATAAATAAAACATTCTAACAGAAAAATATTAACAAGTAGAAAAAATTGGGCATTTGAGATTTAATTGTAAATGTTACTTATTTATAAATGCTATTTATTTATAAAAGTGTTCAAATTTTAGCAAATGTTTTTGGAGAAATTTCCTATACATTAAACTCATAAATAAAAAATAAAGACATCTAGGATTATAAGGTATTTAAAATTTAACTGTAAATGTTATTTTTTTATCTATAAGTATTTAAGTTGTTCCATAAATTTCCTTTTTATAAAGCTCACCAAAGGAGAAATACAAAAGTAAAGCTATTTATTAGGCATTTAGGGATAAATCATAAATGTTATTTTTTATACAAGTTTTAAAATGTTTGTAAATATTTTTGTAGAAGAACATAAACCTAATAGAAAAATATAATCAAATAGGATAATTAGACCGTTTAGATTTAATTATATTTCGCATTAAAGACTTTAAAAATGCTTGCTAACAACTAAATTTATATAAGCTCTACCGGACAAAATATTATCACGCGGCGTTTTCTTAATAACATTCTACTCTTCTTGAAAATAACTCGAACAACGTGACATCAAAGTATATGAATGGCGCTGTGAGCGCTTAGCAACCACACGTATACAGTAACGATGCCATCTGAATCTGTAATTTGTAACCTTCATGTGACAAGGAAATTAAACGTTCAAGTACGGGAAAGGCACTTTTCAGTACTGGTAATATAATAAAATTAGTAAATCTCTAAAAATGACCTTATATATGATATATGGCATTTTTCTGTACTAGTTTCGAAATAAATAGCAGAAATAACGATATTTGTAAATTCATTTTCAAAAAGATATATAGCAATTTTATGTTTTATAGTACATGAAATAAATATATTTACTTGAAAAAGATAATACAGATGACTCAATGCAGCATAAATATGCACGGACTATTTTATTAGTATTGAATTTTCGTTTCTGCAGTTAGAGAAACGCGATTTTTGTAAAGAGGAAGTATATTTAAAGTCATTATCAATTTTAAATAATTTAATCTTTTCTGTCAGTGTTAAATAAATCACTTTTTCTTTTGTTGCTATCTAAATTAAAGAAAATTTCTATTAAATCTAAAAGTGTAACAACTGTGAAATAAAAAAGCAGTATATCTCTTAAAATGACCTCATACTCTATGTAACCTTTATGTGCTTGCTTCGAAATAAGTATCCAAAATAACGATTTTCGTAAATTTATTTTTGTATTGAACAGTGTCATGTTCAGGGTTCAACTAACCAGTGGTGTGCCCCTAAAGTGTAAATAAATAAACTGTTTAATGAATAAATTGTTTGATGAATGAACCAAGAAGTAAATTACAATTTATACCATTTTTTTAATTTTTTTAATTATTATTTTACGCCGTAATTCAATTTCTCGAAGTCACTAAATATCACTCCTGACCCAACGCATAAAAAAAACAGTTTTCTTTCCTTGTTTCTAAGCTAAAAAACTAAACTCAGTGGCGCGACAGCCCATAGAGGGCCAAGGCCTACTGTGCCCATCTCAGTTTTCTTGACCTTGGGCTTTGGGTTGCAGGAGCAAGTGTTCCGGTCAGGTGGTCAGGCGAACGCGGAACCCCCAGTGTTTAGTTCCCAAGCATGCTTGGTACTCATTCATCGACCCACTGAAGGGATGAAAGGCTGAGTCAACCTTGCCCGGCCCGAGGATTCCTTGTTTCTAGGTCCAGTAAATAAATAATGAAGCATAGGATAAGCAATGAAGTGAATATATTTATAAGTTTTATAATGAAATTTCTTATTATTTAAGACTGTTCTAAGTTAATTTTAAATGTATTTAAACATTGAGATGAACAATCCCAAAAAAACTGAAACGGAATGATGTATATGTCAATGTTAAAAATGCTTTAAATACAAAAGTTAAAGTGAGAAAAGTTTACATATATCGAGCGTTCAAAACAGAAGCTCATTCTCAAGACCCCATGAATAAATTTTACATGATGGTCGGGGCTAGATAACTCTTTTGAGCGCTTGAAACATGGTGTCTTTTACAAAACTTAATTTTTAAAGCTAATAATTTTTTTTCATTTCTGAGTAAATCAATAAACAATGCCTACAAATAAATCTAACTTTAATTATTCATTAATTGAAAATTATGCTTGAAATTTTTTTTATAAATTGAAAGGTACTTAAGAAGAAGAAGAAGTACGTAAGAAGAAAGATTAACCCGGTTAAAAAGGTTTCAAGATGATTTTATTTCAACCAAAATTAAAATATTTTGAAGAAAGTCACCTAAAAATTTTTTTATATACTGTCACAATGTAGTATTTTAAAGATAATGTTTTTAAGAATTTTTCTATAGCAAGATTTAATCTAACTATTTTTCAATAAGGTAAAAGAAAATAATTTTAATGATAATGCATTCTTATGATGCTAATATTTAATGGTATATAGCATGTATAGAGATATTCTATTTATTTATTAAGTGAACTTTTAAAATTTTCATTCTAAAATAACGGAAAAATAACAGACAGCTGTCTGTCCATTCAATCGACCGCAATGTTTACGGTAAAGGGCATTTTCTACCTTTGCAGTTTTGAAACCGTTTACAACTAGTATGGTTTTAAAAACTATAAATACGAAAGTATGCGGATTTTTCTTTTACAGCTAGCGTGGTTTCAAAACCATAAAAAGAAATGGCTTTATGATGCTTCCATCTCTGCGAAAAAGAGTGCATCGTATTCTAATAGTCCAGAGTCATAAATCGAGGTGTGCATGACACTGGAAACTAATCATGTGTAGAAAGGAATAGAGAAATATTATTGCGTCAACGCTGGAACTCGAAGCCTCGGTCATGCGGTTGACAGATTGGCCCTTAGGGCTACAATGTGTACTCAGCTGTAAGAAACTAAGTAGCTTCATTAAGTGGGCCTAATTGGTGCCATAAAATTCTGGTTGTTGAACTGTATTAGGTTACTAAATGGTTTTTCTTACAGTTAACGATTTGAATACCATCTCATTTACGGTTTTTTGACTATTTTGTTTTAATGCGGTAAAATAGCAATTAAATAAATTGTTATTTAACCATTTTCTTCGAGAAATTTTCAACAGTATTACGCATTTTTTTTTTTTTTTCATTTCTTATTTTTTTTTCTTTATTTATATCGTTCTATTCCATTTTATTTGCTTATTTCTTTTGCATATCAAATTTTATTATCAACTGTTTTCTAATTTTCTGGGAAGATGTTTCTTTGCCTATATTTCTCTTCCTTCGGTTAAAAGATGTCAGCGTTTAAAAAAAGATTAAGATAAGCAAGTATGACACACTTGTTTGGTTCAAAATTGACATTTTCTTAAGACTGTAAGAGAAGAAAAGAAATTGTAGTTATTCGAAACTGCTGTAAGCGAAACAATCTCTGCAGCTTAGTTAATCTTAAATAAACTTTTTCAATGTCAAGATATACAATCTCATTTTAACTCACATTGTCTTGTAATTGCTGTCTACTTTATCATTATTAATAAATCAAGAAAATTTAAAACGAGCCTGTAATTCTTATTTTCTGCTTTAGTCACTATCTCTAGAAGTCCACTAACATAATATTTGAAGACTTAGAAAAGCAGGTTGGGTGATAAATTTTGAATTGTTTTGCATGTTTCGTGAACGCTAGAAAAACGAAAAGGAACAAAACAGTTCCGTTTCAAATATAAAGCCATTTGCAAAAACAACCCAACATTGATAGTAATTCTAAAGTTTCTGTTAACAAATTTTGAATAAACATGCAATAACTGGCCAAATCACAAATTTTTATAGGGTTGCTCCTTCTTTCTCTGTAAAGCATTTAAACAAACTTTCTGTTTGTAAAAGCGATACAATGAACTACTAATGACTTGACTTAACAAACACGATAGATATGTCCATTGTCATGAATATCAGAAATAATCTATTGCTGCGCATTGTTGGAATCTTTGGAATAAATTAAATTTCAATAATGCAAAAATTATCCCCCCTCCTCCAGTCACATCAACTTATTCTAATGCCCTGGAATCTTGTTTCATTCATATGAATGTTGATTCCCTTGTTAAAGACACTAGTTTCTCACCAGCTCACCATATAATCATATGCATTTTACACTGATTTGCCCCTCTCGACCAATGTGGTTCTTCTTGTTCTGTTTTTCATCTTTTTTTCTCTCTCGTCTACTGTGGTTTTTCTAGTTTTGCTTCTTTTTTTTTCTATTTTCCATTAGCTACTTCACGCTATTTTTTAACAAAGAAATCGAAAGTAGCGAGCACTTTTAAATACTTGAGTATGATATCGAAAGGGACAGTTTTTACAAAATAATCTGAAAATGACGAACACTTTTAAGTGTTTCAGTATGATATTGAAAACGGCTTTTTTTTTTCTTCATAAAAATAGTCTAAACGTGTACACTGTGAATACCTGTCTATGGTATTAAAAATGCAATTAAACAAATAATTTAAAGATGGAGAAAACTTTTGAGTATATATGTAGAAGAAGAAAAATGTGGGATACTTGCGAACAAATTTAAATATGGTATTTTTAAGAATAAAGTCTAAAAGTGACAAACACTCTTGTCTATTTATGTATCTACTATGATTTTGAAAATGGTACTTTTCTAAATGAAGACAACTTTTGAATATTTGTAAGCGAAATTGGAAATGGAATTATAAAAATTCTAAAATAAAGAAAACTATAGAGAATTTGTGTATGAAAAGGAAATGTTTTTCTTTTAACAAAATAAAAACATTTCAACAATGTTTTTGAATAAATTTCGATAAGACTGAAATGAATTAAGTAAAGACCAATGCATCGCTTGATGTGTAAAAATATTTATTCTAAATAGATCAAAATAGTTTAAAGATTCTTGCAAATTCTTTTATGAATATGATTTAGATTTACACACTTTTTTATTTTCTATATGTCATTATAAAAAATACCCCAAAAGGCATTTACCTCTAATTTCAAATAAAGAAGCGATTGGAATTTCTAATTGATTCCACCGATGTTAAAGGTGGAGGTAATTTCTGACGAAAAAAGTTTTATTTACCAAAGTAGATAAGAAGACTTAGAATTCTTCAGATCAGAGAGGTTCAGTTGTGCAATTCACATTTGTCACTGCTTCTATTATTTATTTTTAATTAGAAAACCATTTCAAAAGAGATTCCATTATTTTATGAATGAAATTATTGAAAAAGAATATTTCTAAAGTTTTTAGAATATCTGAATTTAAAACTGAATTGATCCTTTAATTTTAAAATTAAAAGAGTTGCTCTCAAATAAATCATAGGAGAAATTTAAAACAATTTCAATTAAAAGTTCAGTAAATGTTCTTAGTGATTTTAGAGAAAACGAAGATCAATAATTATTTTCTTATATTTAAAAATGTCTTAGTTTTTTTGGAAATAAAAAACGCATTTTAGAACTAGCTGCTTCGATTAATATGTTATTGACAGCTTAAGGTAAAAATAAAAAACTTATATCTTTGCATTATTTTATTGTTGAGCTGTGTTTTCATAAGCTAATAAACTTTATTTATTTAAAAATTGTTCTTTTTAATTTTTTTGTCCATATTTATTTAGATATCACGTATTTTTTAAGTAAAAGATCATTTTGTTTTTATTTTAAATATTCATAGGCGTTTGCATTTAATACGATTTTGAAATATTTTCAAGAAAAATAAAAATTTAACTACGATAAAAGTGTATCAAGTTTCAAATTGTTAAATTTTTATGCAAATCACTCATTGCGGTTAATAAAAAACATAGAAATGCTAAAAATCTAAAAATAAGCTGAATAAATTTTATAAAATAAAAAATAAAAAAGCTCGAATACCAAATTACTCATTTAGTAATAAAAAAAATTCATTAAAGCAATGGAAAGTATTTTCAATCAGTACATTTCAATCGGCGCAGGCAAATTTATTTTCTTATTTAAATATTCGTGGATAACAAAATAACTAAGAAAGAATTAACATATTTAAGCATATATAATAATAACAAATTTAAACCAGGAAATCAGCACATGGGTACATATATATATTTAAATTAATGAAATTAATCGGTTAATATTAATAATCGCCTATTACTATTAATTGCCATTTAAAATTAAATGGTGTAAAATAATGTAAAAATTTTTATTCCTTAAAATTCAAGATGTTTTTAGAACAATATTAAATAAAATAATAAAAACTAAGGACTATTATTTTTGCAAAGACAATTATTTTTACAAGGAATTATCTAAAGATAAACCAAAAGATAGGGAAAAGAAAAGAAAAAAGAAACCAAAGGTCTAAAAATAAAAATAAAAGTTTAAAAATTTTGCGATTCACTTAAAAAATTTCTAAGAAATAGCGAAATAGAAAAACAATTTAACTTGACACTAAGGGACTCAAACTTTCGACTGCTCTCTTAATTAATATTGGAACGATATTGTTTTGAGTGCGGCTGCTCTCAATATTTTGACCAAGAATCGAAATCCGTCAAATAAAAGTTATGTTTTTATTCAGAGAAAGTACGTTTTTGTATTTTAGTCCGTAAGAGTTTTAGTAAATTATTAGTATATTTTAGTTTAATCCTTTGAACCATTAAGATTGGCACTGAATTTCCAGAATTTTGATTATTATAACAAAAGTTATTCAGGTTGCATACATATTGGTTCAATGTACATTGCGCAAAATAAAAAGATTTAATAACTTATGATCCAATGATAGAATTATCATGTATTATGATGCTATATTAAGAATTCGAAAAGGTAACTTCAAAAGTTTAAAGTTACGAAATCAGACAAAAGCTTGCTCTCTCAAATCTTTCAAAATATGGAGGGTAGCTGCAATCGGGGAAATATAACCGCCATAGTTTATTCGAGAGAGAGGAGTCATTTTTTTCTCTTTTGCATTTTATCATACCCGTGTGACTACTAAAGTGAATCAATAAAAACTTGCACACAATTAGAAAACTCGTTATGCAATATATGAAGTTCTTAATTTCTTCGATGATTTTTATTTTTTACTTTATTAATGACCGATTAATTTTAAACTGTAAGATATGCAAGTTTTTACACAATTTTACACGACAAAATCCAAAATTTGAGCAAAGTTTGTCAAATGGTTCGTTTAAATAGATTAATTAATAAGATTTTTTATATTTAATTACATACAAACTACTCGAAAAACTTGGCTCAAATATTAGGCTCTTTCATTTGAAATTTTGCAAAATTTTTTACATTTTTGCTGGCTCAAAATATTTGATTATTATTAATAATAAATTATAAAGTTCATATTTTGCATGAACATATCTTTTGATAAAAGATTGGATTATAATGGTGTTTATCATGTTTCTGGTTCCTTTTAATAAATTCATAAATGTGGTGAAATGCATAGAGAGTGGACCAAAATTTCAACCGCTCTCTTTCCTAAAATGTTGAAACCATTTTTTCCAGATAACAATCTTTTCTCTTCGTATTTTGAATGTCAAGAATCCAAATCTACTGAATAAGGGTACATTTATTCAGTGAAAGTTCTTTTTGTGACATTTTTTTTAATTTTTAATATTATCAGCACTAATAAAGTTGCCAGCATATTTAGTACTGCGTGTCAGTACGTGATATTTCATTCCATGGATCAAAAGTTATTAAGGTTTTCCGTTTCTATTTTGCATACTGTACATTTTACTTAATTTATAACCGGTGATAAAAACCGAGTTATTTGAAGTTTATTGCTATCAATGTTTAACTCCATAGCATTGTGACTCTGAACCCACACAGAAGACAAGAAAACTCCCGAATCTGGCATTCGAAAAATTTAACCTTCGTAGAGAATTCTTTGATGGAACTACCCCAAAAATCTCACACGTTTTACTAGACGGCGATTCATTCTAACTCGTGATCCGTCTGCCACTGAGGATATCTTACGCCAGCACAGTTTTCTGTGTGAGCCGAGTGTGGAATTCGTATCGACCTGCCAAAACTGGGATTCGAACCAGGGTCATCTCAGTGGGAAGACGGTGTTCTATTCCATGAGCGACCCCAGCTCACGTACTGTACATTGTACTTTTCACTACACTGTTAAAATTTCCAATTCCCGTTGCACCAAAAATTGCTAAAATCGAGCTCAATTTTACCATATTTTGGTATTTTCAGTAGCTCCAAATGACAGTAGAAGGTTGCACCAAAATTAGGTGTTTTGAAAAATAAAACACCCATTTTCATTATTTCCCTTCTAACGTATAAAAACAAAGGAAGATTACACCATTATTAGGTATTTTTAAAACACCCAAATGCAAGCCAAGTTTGATATTTACAGTAACAAAACTATTTACCGTAAGTAGGTTATTTTATGACATACTTCTTACCCTTTGATACCACCAACCAAATTAAAAACGCAATATAAAAGTAATGAAATTTAATTAAAGCAAATCGAGTTGTAAAGAAAACATGGCGTCGTAAACAAATATCGTTCGACCTACAGTCACCGTCAAAGTTTTGTGACTTTTACCCAATTTTGGTGCAGTCAGTTGCACTATTGTAGTATTTTTCTATCATACTTCACAATTCATGGTGTAACTAAATTAAATAATCTGTTATTTAATCAAACTGTGGGACAATGAGAAACTTTGTATCAAATACTGGTTAAAGATTTACAGATTTTTTTTTACAGTGTATTCCTCACTATTGGTAATTAATATTGTATATAGGGAATTCTTTTCATTCTAAAATCAACGAACAAAAAGCAAGTCTTCCTTTATTTTTTCCAGAAATAAAATCCTTTAGCGTGAGATAAATATCAAATTTAATGTTCCAATTATTTTTCTCTAAATATACATTCAATACCCACAGACCTTTTATCCGCATTTAGGTTCCGATTAATAATATTTTGAGGCTAAAACCTTCCATGCAAAATTAATTCTTTCAAACTATTCATATTTCATAAAATAACCAATGAAGCTAATTTAAAAAATATATTCGTAATATTATCATATTATAAAAGTTATTATTCAGACTAGTAATTTAAGATCTCACTTTCATATCGTGACCAGATATCATTCTTCTTTTTTGAATAAATAAAGCAAAATAATTTATGGATCTAAACTCAGATCATTATTATAGCTAAGAAGGAGAATAAAACAATACCAGTTACTGATTGTGCAAGAGTATTAAACTCGAACTTGTATGTAAATCATAAAATAATTTAAACAGCGTTAAACTTTTTTTATTACACGAAAGTGAATACCTATTAACTAGTTTTAATAACGGATTTTAGATCATATATATGATAATCTTAATTGGCACTCACGAAAAAATTCTAATATTTCTTATAACATGAGCTTCTAAATTTATATTTTAGAAATTTGTCTTGAGCATTGGTTTTCTGCCTTATAATCAATGCCTACTTTATAGCCCAAAAATTTTTCATAGCTTCCCTTACAGAAGGAAATAAAAAAAAAAGTTTTTTGTTCTGTTTTAAGTTTACGCTAAACTTTTTTTATAAATTATACTTAATGATCAAAGTATATTTTTATTGGAAATGTTTTTTTTTTTTTGGTACTAATTTGGTACTAATTCAAAACAACTAATAAGTAGTGTTTTTAATTGGATGCTTAAAAATTAATTTTACGGATCTCTTTGCAGCTTAATTTAAATTAAATGTTGTTTTTCCTATATATTATAAAAAATGTGAAGTAAGTGATGTCGTTTATGATTGTTATCAGGTCAAATTGCAATCCATATAATCTCTGCTTTTAATACAGCTAATAATGAGGGAAACATAGATTGAAATAAAATATGAGAATTATATTTTCACAAATATACTACATCTTTTATAGTTCACAATAGAATATCCTGTTGTTAATAAATTTTTGATAGTATTCATTTGAGTTATTAAACGAAGGAAAAATTATACAAAAAACTATGCAAATAAATTACCTTAAAAATATATTTAAATGATCTCATTACCTATTACCTTAAAAATATATTCATGTTCTTTATAAAAATTATTTTAAAATGAGAGAAGGTAAAAAATATGTAAATACTTTAAAATTCTCGAATAAAAATTTTAAAAAAGGTGAGTTTAATTGAGTTAAAAAAGATGAATTAGTCTTTTAGGCAAAAGCTGCGCCCCAAGTTTTTCGAATTCTTACAACAACCACGCATTGATAGCTCAGCTCCAAATTTAAACCGTGAAGTAGGTATTACAGTGCATACAGTATTATAGTATTTTATGGTCATCATTGAAAAGGATTTTTTATGACAAATAATTTTAAAGACTTTAACTATTTTAATTACAAATATTATATGCCAAGGCCGGGATAGCCTGGTCGGTAGGCGCTGTGCCCATATCCAAGAGGTCGTGGGTTCGATCCTCGCCGGCCGAAGACTCCCCGTGTAGTAAATGGTGACTGATGCACGTTAAATCTGTCGAGTCTCAAAGTCCTTCATGTTCCCATAACAAATCAATACCTCTGGGGGTACTGATCCTGGAGTTTCCTAGTCTTCTGGATTGGTTCAAAATTACAAGGCTACGGAGTTGAACATTAGTAGTTGTAAACCCATGAAATTGGGTCGGCTGTTCAACGACGGTTATAAAATAAAATATTATATGCCAAGATAGAAATGTAATTCTTTCAATACCAAGCAAAAAAAAAAAAAACAAAAAAAAAAATTAGGAATTTTAATGCGTACTCAATACTAATTTCCTCAATAGCTCGTTCACGACTATCTAAAAATCCCTAACATTTTTTTAAATTCCACTAGTGCCCCCCTGAAAGTCTTCTTGGGGGTGATGAAGCCCACGTTCAAGAAAAAAAAAAGGAAAAAATTCTTGAGTAACTTTCTAAGACTCAAGTTTTAAATAATGACAGAAAATGTGATTTTTACTAGGATATAAATGTCCCTCAGAAGAAAATAAATAAATGAATGCGGTACAAATTTGTTTGATAAATTCAATTAACTAAACTTTAGTTACTTTTTTAGCTATTTATTATTATCACATAAAAAAATATGCATTTTAATTTTTAGCATTTTTACATATTGCAATAATATATTTTTATAGTGCATTTCAATACATTTTGATCCTGAAACAAAAACTTCTAGTCTCAAATAATAAAATATTTATGTGCCATAAAACATTCTAAAATGTTACTTGAAACAAATTCCATAGCTTTCCATTATAAGGAAAAACTCCAACCTACGAGTGTAAATCAAATTACAGTTTTGCAATGACAATTGCTTTGTAAAAGCATACAAACAGAAAAAAAATCTTATAATATTATTTTTTAAATAATTAAATTGTACACTGTAAACACTGTGGTACTTTACAAGAGTAATGCTAAACAACAGAAAAAATTGTGTAAAGGAACTCAAGTTAACAATAAACAGAGCCTCCATAGACAATTTAAAGGATGTAGTTAAATCGAAATACCTTAAGTGGAAAAATATTACACCTTCTCTTGCGCATTAACACCATAAATAAATTATTTTCGTTTCCCAAAATACCAACGTTGGCACACTTCGGATATCACCAGTAATTAGTTTACATTAAGTAAACTTGGCTGCTATACATGCTATGCATATGAAACAAAAGTTTGCCGTTAAAATGTCACAATAAATGTTTGTGTATATTAATTGTGTAATAATAATTATTTTAATTCAATTTTTTAAATATCTTTGAACTGTTATACAAGATATGTCATTTCCATCCGCTCCGTTTTATTAAGCCTAGTTATCCATATTAATATATATGCTGATGTCTGCATGTTTGATTAACAAACTAGTTTTATCCTAAATTTATGATTAGCCTTAAACTTTATGAATCATCCTAACTTTATCACTCTTGCTTTATATTGTTTCTTAAAGATAATTTTACAGACTCTTATGTGTATCTTATCTTACTGTAATTATAAATTTTAGTGTAACTGAACAACAAACAAGATAAAGGCAACTTTACACCACGTAGTGTCAAGCATCATTTTACGTGGAGAAACAAATTTGGGTAAAAATACCGTACTGTGTGTTAATGACATTTCTGGTAAAGAGGGCCTGTTGTGACACAGGAGATAGAGCGCTAGCCTCCCAATGTGGTGACCCGTGCTCAAATCCCTGGTCATTTCAAATTCCACACCCGGCTCAACACCGACGAAAGTGCGGACCTAAAATATCCTCAGTGGTAGACGGATCACAGACATAGACATATATATATATATATATATATATATATATATATATATATATATATATATATATATATATATATATATATATATGCTGAATTGAGACAGTGGTATTTTTCAATTGCACATATATGAGCCGTGATGGCTCAGAGGATAGAATGTTAGCCTTCCAATGAGGTTAATCGGGTTAGAATCCCAGCGATGACTGATCGGTACGAATTCCGCCCCCAGCTCAAACAGACCACAGTGCTGACATAAAATTTCCTCAGTGGTAGACGGATCATGGGTTAGAGTCCCCTTGCCATCAGGCTAACCGCTGGAGGTATTCGTTGTTTTCCTCTTCGTGTAACGTGTGCGGGTTCCTTCCATCTAAAAGTCCTCAACGAAGGCAAATTTCTCCCGGCACTTGATCCAGGAGTGCACATGTCTTCTGAATCGGGTTCAAAATTACAAGGCTACGGAATAGAACATTGGTAGCCTTAAACTTAAAATTGGGTCGGCTGCAAACATTTCTACTAAAGAAAACCCTAAATCTGGGAATAAAAGCCAAAAAACACCTTAATCAAGCCATTAATTGAGTAGTTTTTCCGTTCTTATGGTAAGAGTTGCCTTAAAGTTCGGTTTTAAAATTTTATTACCACACATTTAGTAAAAAATACAAAACTAAAAAGAAAATTGAACCAAATAAATGGTTTTTATACCATGTTTTAAGGTACCATGATAAAATTACCAAAATTAAACACATTTATCAAATTTTATCACATTTTATAAAACCATATATCATTTTTAATTTAACCAAAAACATTGCCGAAGCACCTCAGTAAAAATTACAGAGTTTTTTGGTGTTCCCATAGAGTCGGTACATGGTACAACATGGTAAATTTTATCATATTTAGTTAGTTTGTACGAAACTTTTTTTCTCAGTATACGTTGTAAAACACTCGATGTAAAGTAGTTGCCACTATTTTTGGTGTTGAGATAAACTGAAAGTTTTTAGAATATGTAGTCTCATTTTTTATTTGCTTTCTTCCTATTATTGTTTTCATTTATTAATTCATCCATTTTTTTGTGTATTGATATTTAAGTATTTTAACCAAAAGAAAACAAACGAAATCTGATGAATCAGATGGGAGAGAAAGCATCAAAATTTATTGAAAGAAATATAAATGAGTTAAAAGGCGCTTATTAAAAGCAATTCCAAGAGCAATCAAACTGGTTTAGAAATTATATATATATATATATATATATATATATATATATATATATATATATATATATATATATATTACTAATGAATGTCCGAAATCTAGTTAAGTGGCACTGCCTGGTACAGATTTGCCCGGTAAGCCCTACTTCAATGTTTTTTTTAAGGTTTAGTGCCACAGCCCGGTATACCCTACATCAATTTTTTTAAGGTCAAGTGCTACTGCCGGTATGCATTTAACCGGTATTCCGATTACTGATGTTTTTCCAAATTTACAAAGAAAAATTAAGAATTAAATTTTATTAGGTTTCATTAACTAAGCATAAACTGCAAGCATGTTGAATCCATATTACAAGATAAAAATTCAAAGAAAACAAATAAAGAAATCAAAAAAAGGAAAAACATTTTTTAAAAGAGAATAAGAAAAAAAATGATTTTTTTTTTAACTTCTTTAAAATTTAAAAAGTGTGAACACCCACACTATTGTATGAATATATTTTGCTTTGGAAATATTTATACAATATTAAAAAGCACTATTTTGCTGATATAATCGCGTGAACTGACAGCTAGATTATATCTTTTCATTGTCTTCATTATAATTTTTAATATTCTCATAATATTCTCTTTTCCTAGATTCTCTTTTCCTCGTTGTATTTTTATCTTGCTAAAGTTACTTTTTAATATTTCTTATTTTAGAAAATGAGAGTAAAGAAACGAAAGAACTCTTTCAATAAATATTACCATAAGAAGCACCATTAAGGGAAACCAACTGACCTCACAGAGTGATAACTTAGCTAATGACTGATATATTTCTGGTCAATACTCGTAATTATATACCCTCTTTGTCTCGTTTCACTGAAAAATGCATTAAATGATATACGATGAAAAAATATACATCGTTTTAAAGTTAAAAAAAATAATAACTCTTAAACCTGAAACGCTTCTTTGAGGCGTTTAAGTTAAAGTTAAAGGTATTAAATATTTCGGTAAGTTCTTTTTTTTTTGTTTTTGTTTAGGGCGATGATTCCAGCATATCTTCGAGAAAATTCGGATGTTGTAGTTTGTTGCTCATTGTTCTTCTGTATACCCTTCCATTCAAAGTAAAACTTTTTTTGAGTAAAAAAAAAAAAAAACATCTATGCTTTCTAATGTACTTTTTTTGAAGCAAAAATAGAAAATTTTATAAATTTAACTTCAAGATTTGTTGAAATCAAAATTAATCTCTGTCAAACCGCTTGTGGCTAGACTCAAATAACAGGAAGGGAGGATGCATTGAAAACCGAAGGTCATGGGAAAGTCGCATCTCTCTTCCATGTCATTTGCTTTCGCTTGAAGAACTTTACTTTTTAAGTAAATTTTATTAAAAAAATTCATTTTACCTCCCAGTTTGAATTCTAGCACATTGCCCTCACTATCTTATAGCAATTAATTGCAATGGTTCGTTTTTGATGCAAGAAAAGGAATAAACAAAAAACGTGCTTTTCTATTCCTATTTCGTAATTTTTTTTAATTTTAAGAGTATTTTTTTCATAATTTTAAACTTATTCGTAATTTTAATGCTCGTAACTCTCAAAAGATTCTCTAAAGATTCTATTCATATTTTTATTTTAAATATTCACTACTTTTGAAGCATAATTCTTTTTTAATAGAATTAAATAACTAAATAACTTCATTAATGAAATTTAGGATATGAGGTCATATAATTTCAAAATTAAGTATAAAAATTTAAATATATACATATATATATATACATACATATATGTATATATATATATATATATATATATATATACATACATATATATATATATATATATATATATATATACATACATATATATATATATATATACATACATATATATATATATATATATATATATATATACATACATATATATATATATATATATATATATATATATATATATATACATACATATATATATATATATATATATATATATACATACATATATATATATATATATACATACATATATATATATATATATATATATATACATACATATATATATATATATACATACATATATATATATATATATATATATATATATATATATATATATATATATATATATATATATATATATATATACATACATATATATATATATATATATATATATATAACAAGGGGGAAAACAAGGGATTTCCTGGATCAAGTTTTGGGGGAAATTCGCCATCGTGGAGGATTCTTTAATGGAACTAACTCCGCGTTACATGCAGAGAAACACCACGTAGACATCCCACGGCTATCCTGGCAAGGGGACTCTAACCCATGATCCGTCTACCACTGTGGATATTTTACGTCAGCACTGTAGTCAGTGCGAGCCGGGTGCGGAATTCGTATCAAACAAACCTAAAAGTAAACGTTATTTTAAATAATCTAAGTAATTGATGCAGATGATATTCTCAGTTACAAAATCAGACTCAAACAAACACTTTCTAAAAATAAAATAATTTCCCCTCCCCTTAAATTAAGGAGGAGGGGAAAGTCGTAATCATAAGGGTTGGTCCAAACAGTCAAGAGTATTCACCAAATAGTGGAGAGAGTAGAGTATTACGTATTTCTGCAGATCCCGAGAAATTTTCATAATAAGCTAAAACATTTTACACACAATTAAACTATAAAATTCTCTTATCCAAAGATAATTCCAGCTCGCTAAAGTCAGAAAATATCTTGATATTTTAAAAAGAACTCTTATACTATTATTGAAGGTTATATATTGAAGGTTACAAAAACTTTTTTAAACTTTCAAATCATGTAAAATATTTATTTTTAAATATTTGCAATAAAACAAATATGTGCGCTAATAGTTTAACTCTCTTATAAGTTTACAAACATTTAACTCATGTTGAATTAAAATGTTAAATGTATGTTCAGTAAAAATATATATAAATGAGGCAATCAATTCAGCTATTAGTGTATTTGTAAAGTTTAAATTGAAACATTATTTTTGTGAAAATATTTGCTTTTTATAAAATCAGAAGCCTTTTAAAATCAAATATTCTCAGAACAAACGTAATTTTAATTGGCTCTTTAATAGATATTTTAGAAATATATTTAATAACGACTCACTTAGGCAAGCACTTTATAATCTTATTAGAAATACTAGAATCCTATCACGCTTTTAAATACGTTCTAGGCTGACTTTCATGGTCCATAGATATTGCCAGTCTGTACTTTCAGCTTCTAATGTGGTCACTTATCATTTAACACTAAATTATTATCCACTCAATACTATCTTACATATCTTTTAACTCTGTTTAAAAACCCTTATCAACGGCTTGACATGAAATATAGATTGCTGGCTACTTCTGTAGTGTTTCACTCATCCATTTTTTCAAATCCAATCGCAGTTTGTACTCATCCATTTTCTACAGTACACTGTTAGAATTCTCATTCTAAAACTAAGGTAAAATAACCGGTAGCAATCTGTCCATCCAATTATCCGTAAAGTTTAGGAAAAAAAGCTTTCACCGTTATGATTTTGAAACCATTTAAAACTAGTATGGCTATAAAACCATGAAAACAAAACTATAATTTTTTTTTACCATTTGCAACTACCTTCACTTCAAAACCTTAAATACATTGAGCTACCATCGGAGATAAGCTTTTCATTGGGTAATGGACATCGGAGAGTGCAGCACTCGGGAAACTCATAAATATAAGGGAAGGGGGAAAATATTGTGCTGTCAATGCTTGGACTCGAACCCCCGTTCTGTCGGTCCTGAAACTGTCAGAACTGAGACTGACCCTCTCGGCTATAGTATGTACCCAGCTGAAAGGAACTGTGAGTTTCTTTAGTAGGCTTAGAATGGTATTCAAACTGTAAACTTTGAGAAAAACCTTTCATTAATTGTTTTCTCCTAATTCAGTTAAATAATCAGAAATTTATCACTGATTATTTAATTGTATTAGGAGAAAATAGCAATAATTTATGATAATTTTTCTCACTATACAGAATTATAAATTTACTCTAGAATATTTACTGTGAATTAAGTTTAAACTTATTTGTTGTCAGAGGTTGCTTTTAAACTCTTTTTATGATCAAATATTTTGAGAACTGTCCACCTGCAAATATAAAAACTATTCTTATATTCACAATTATAGTAAAGCTAAGAGTCATATTAGTTTATCAAAATATCATATGGCAAAATATGTCTTCCTCATTAAAGCTGAAAAGTTTGAAAATAAAGAACAGATCATGGAAGAGATTTTTTATTTTGGACATAGCTCAAAACGTATATTTAAGAAACTAAGCATAGCTCTAGATACATGTTTCAGAAACTAGACATAGCTCTAAATACATATTTCAGAAACTAGACATAGCTCTAAATACATATTTCATAAACTAGACATAGCTCTAAATGCATATTACAGAAACTAGACATGCTGCGTATTTTAGCAAAAGGAAACAACTAAAAATTCTTGTTTAACGCTGTTTTTCGAAGCTCTGTTGCTAAGGAAAATGAAAAAGCCATAGTTTAAGAACCTTAATCTTGCTGTGAGGAATTATCTGGGCTTTAGAACAGACAAATAACTTAAATAATTTAAAAGTTATTAAACCTTTTTTTAAAAAATCTCCAATTTGGCGACATTTTCCCACCTAGATGAAATTTGTCAAAATCACAGCCTTATTCTCAGTTTTTGCAAATTTTTATAAGCCCAAATAATCCAGCATTGAAGTAAGTTATTAAATATTAAAAAATTAGATCACAAACTCTTTCTATTTTCACAAAACTGTGGCTTTTCTCCATATTGACGTTTAGCGCCATTTTCAAAATAAGTGTATACAGCACTGGCATCAGATAGGCTAAACTTGACCTAACAGTCATGAGTAACAGTTGCAAACTTACAGCAGTTACAAAAATAGCATATTATTTGCAAAAAAGCATCATTCCATATTACGACGGAGCCTTCGAAAAACATGACGAACACAGCTCGAAAGGCATATTTAAGAAAATGGACGTGAACTAAAATACGTATTTATTGAAATGGACATACATCCAAATGTTCATTTATGAAAATGAACATAGATCAAAATGCATATTTATGGAAATATATCAGAATGTTTATTTATGCAAAAAGACATAAATCAAAATGCTTATTTCTTGAAAATGGACATAGATCAAAATGCGAACATAAGAAAGTGGACAGTACTTGAAATGCGTGTTTAAGAATATGAACTGAACACGAAATGCAACTTTTAAGTTTAAAAAATTAACAGTACATTTTAACAATCAAATAGAATAAATTTGGAATTTCACTTATTTGTTAAACACCAAGCAAAATCACCATCATTGCGATTTTTTTTAACTATGTTCACTTTCCTAAATATGCATATCAAGCTATGTATATTTTTAAGGACTCACATTTTAAGCTATATCCATTTTTTTGAACATGCATTTTGAGCAATGTGTATTTTTTCAAAGAAGTATTTCAAATTATGTCCGTTTTTTCAAACACTCATTATGAGCACTGTTTAAAAAAGCGAAATGACTTTAATGATAAAAATGCCGAAGCATTAAATAGAAAAGAAAAAGATTTTGACAAACATAAATATTAAAAAAATCTCATAAATAGCCAGTAAGTTTTTTTTTTTTTTTTTAAAAGGAATATTTAGTTCTCAATAAGATAATTTTTAATAGATATTAAATTTAAAATTTCTATCTTTTCAATTTTTTCATCAATTGATTGCAACATTTCTTACTTCTCCTTTCTATTCTTAAAAAGTTTTAAAAGGGAAAAATTCATTTTTTCTATAGATAACCGAAATTTTTACTTCGTATTGTTGCAGTTTTTATTTAAAAAATATAAGACACTTTAGAAAAGCTACTTAGAATATCTATTGATATTGAATTGAATTGTCCTTTATTCAAACAGAATTGTGAAATGAAGTTGGAATCAAAAAAGTGTTAAGTAAAACTAAAATATACCCAAACTGACTCTACGAAAAGATTTATAAGGCTTTTTCTTATAACAATATATATATATATATATATATATATATATATATATATATATATATATATATACAATATATATATATATATACAATATATATATATATATATATATATATATATATATATATATATATATATATATATATATATATATATATATATATATATATATATATATATATATATATATATATATATACAGAGAAAGAGAGAGAGACGAAATTCTCAATAGAATTAAGATAATAAGATAAAATTGATTGTAGCATATTAGCAAATTTTATTAATTTTCCACTAAGTTCCATTTTCTTTTTACATAAAAGACGCTGGATGTGCTTTTCTTTGGGAACCAGTGCTTAAAAGGTTAATATCTATGATTTTTTTCTTTTTAACTTCTCCATTAAGAAGAAAAGATATTTATTAGAATGGCAATAAATACGTGGACTTATGATAAGAAATTGCTATTTCTTGATCTATCTAAGTGCTTTAATCTGGTAAAGGTAAAGAAAAAACTTTTGGCCTTGGATGAAGGTTTTCAAGGGGAAAAGAAAAGCAGCTTTTTTTTAAAATACGCAGTTCAAAAAAATTATCAATGAGCCTAAATACACAATTATAACATAAACTCCTAATGCTAGGGTTAATATAATACATGAATAGGTAATTGAGTTGACACAAAATATTTGGTAATCGTGACTCGATTTCCCGTTCAGTTGGAGAAAAAAGGGTAATTACTTTGAAACCGGGATTTTCAACTGTTTGTTTACATACATATTCTATACAATTGTCTTCCCAAAGATTCTTCTGAGTTTGCGTCAACAAGACAAAACAATCATCTATGTTATTTAATGCTCGAAAGTCTTCTTTCTTACAAGCTGACTATTTTTTATCATCTTGCTTTATTTATAATAAAGATAAACAAACTGTTTTGCGTTTGTTTCTTAATTGTCTTTTTAGTAACAGATAGTTACATTGTTACTAGTTAGTCATTAAAGCCTGTATTTTTGAAGATAGTTTATCACTGTTTGTTCCCTCTAAGATGAGCAATATTGAAAGAGTTCCTTCGTTTCATAAGAAATTACTTACAAACAAATAGTTACAATGTTACTTATTAGTCATTGAAACTCCGATTTTTGAAGTTTGTGTGTCAGTTTATTTCTGCAAAAAAAAAGAAAAAGAATTCTATATCTTTAATAAAGAAAACTAAGCAGTTTTCGTTAGTTTAATAAAATAATTTTTATTAACAAATTGTTACATTGTTGCCTTTTTAACACAATTTATAGAATCCGCATTGTTGTCAAAAATTCAAATTTGCTTGCAAATTTAAAGCAGTCGGGCGGAGATTATTATTATAAAAATAACGCTTGATTTATTAACCTATATCCTATATTAAGCCCAAATAGTAAATATGAAATACAACTAAGTTTTACACTAAAATTTTATGATGTTAATATAGGGAAGGAGCATGCGAATATTTCAATTAAATACAAATAGTTGCATTGTTACTAAATAGTTTATGAAACTCCAATTTTTGAAATTCAAATATTAATGTTGTTCCCCTATTAAAAGATCAATGTTGAAAATAGTTTTATACCTTTTAAAAGAGAATCATTATTTCAAGAGAATCGTTTTCATTATTTATTTGTTTCGTTTGTTTCATTTTATTCATTTGTTTCGTTAAAGATTTTTAAAGAAAATGTTACTAGTTAGCCATTGAAACTCTTATTTTCGGAGTTCGTGTATCAGTTTGTTTCTGTATAAGATATATTTTTAAATCTGCATTAAAGAGAAATAAGTCGTTTTTTGTTTGCTCCGTACTTTTTTAAGAAATAAATATGTATATTGTTATTAATTGATCATAATTACCCCGATTTTTAAAGTTCGTGTATCAATGTTGCTTCTGTATAACATATTGAAAGATTTATGTATTTTTAATAAGGCGAATGAAAGTCATTTTTCGCTTGTTTCGTGATAGATTTTTTTAAAAATAAATAGTACTTTGCTACTTATTAGTCGTTCAAATTCCGATATTTGAAGTTGAAGTATCAGTTTGCTTTTGTAGAAAGAGAGTTTTGTTTACGTAGTGAAAAAACTAAGTTTTTTATTTTTTTTTATTTTTTTATTTTTTTTTTTTTTTAGCTTCAGATCTAGCAACAAAAATTTACCTTTTTGCTAATTGAACGTTCAAATTCCGATTTTTGGAATTCGTGTAACAGTTTTTTCCGCATGAAGATATCAATATTGAAAGAGTTCTGTATTTGTAATAAAGATAGTTTAATCTTTTAGTCACAGAAAATCCAATTTTTGTACTTCATGTATCAGTTTGCTTCTGTATAAACCGTGTTCTGTATCCAAAATAATTAAATGAAGTGTTTGTGCATGTGTGTTTGTGAATTTGAAGAATTAATGAATAAAAAAAGGGGCAATTTTAGCCCTCGATCCTAATTCAATCAATCAATCGTTCTAGGGGGACATTTAAAAAATGGATTTTTCTCATTAGTTTTCAGCTGTGCCATTGATATAAATAAAACAGCAGATGAATTGAATTTTAAGATAGCGCCAGTAATGTTTGCTCGCTTTTAACACTCATTGATCTAAAAAGGAGTTTATTGCATATATATTACATTCTTAGGCATTTAATTATTTTTTATCATCTAGGTCAGATAAACTCAACGATTAGCGTGAGCGTGGTAGCACAGGTGAACTACGTCGCCAAATTAGTACTCTTTAAGTAATATGAACCCACGTGTTTATTTTTAATATGTATATTTATGCTTTCAAAACGTATTTCTGCATAACTGAATAATTTAAAAGCAATGTTATTTAAAATAATAAAATAAATTTTGTGCTAATAAGCAGAATCAATGGAGAATTAGAGTAGTACTAGGTCGTTTCAGAAAGTGGTAAAACATCGCCATACTGTTATCAACGCCAGTGATGTTTGATTCATTTTGATAAAAGGTAACAATTGGAGTTAAAAAAAAAAATAAGTCCCGTTCTAAGGGGGAAAAAATTAACGGAGAAATTTTGCTAATTCATTTAGGAGAAACGAAATAAATCGCCATACTTTAAAGAAAACAATGATGAATAATTAATTTTGGAAATAGGTGATATTTAAAATTAAACTATAAGCTATTCACTCAAAATTGAAACAGTTCAAATTCGTTTAGGTAAAATGGAAAAAATTGCCATGCCATTTTTTTTTCCATTTTACCTAAAATTAAAAATAAACCAATTTCCATTTTACCTATTACAAAATTAACCACCATTGACGCCAATGATGGTTTATTAATTTTGATAATATGCACTTTGGTATTATGGTAACTGCCGTAATTTTAACTAATACCATATATACTTTTGTACATAAAATTATATTTGGTACTTATTAAAACTGTATTAAAAATATGTTTAATCAGAATAATGTTGAAAGAGTAGTTTTACGGCTTTTCTAAAGGAATAAGGGCCAGAACCAAATAAGTGCTGTCTAATATTGTATTAACTATAGCCAAAGCAAATTATACCAATGCAATAGTGTAAGGAGTTCAAAAACATTTAAACAAAAGTAAAACATATCAAGCAAAAAAATCCAAAATAAAACATATTAAGCAAAAAGTAAAAAATGAAAAATAAAAAAAATATTGAAATAAAACATTAAATGTAACTTATAAAGCCGAGTAGCTAATTCAAATGTAATTCCACTTATTGGCATTTCTCAAAAATGATTTAAAATTTAAAGGCATTTAAGTTTGCCAGATTATAAAATATGAAAATAAAAGCGTAAATAGCGCAATGAAAGCGTTCGATTTGCGTTAATTGTTTGGTGCTCCTCACACTATCGTATTGCTATTTTGGCTTTGGCTATATTAATACAATATTAGAAAGCACTCTTTTTTGTACATATAATCGTGTGAGCTGTTAACAAGATTATATCTTTTCCTTAGTTTTTTTCCCATCTTTTTAATGTTTTTTCAATTTTAATTTTTAAAATTTTTAAATATTTTTAAAAACCTTCTATTAATCTATAGCTTTTCTTCTTCGCTTTAAAAATATTTTTTTTCCTTTTTTTTCTTCATATTTTCAACTTATTTTATGGGTTCTATTTTTTTGCAGCTCATGCGAAATAAAAATTTACTATTTTTCTTAATTTTCATCCTCGGTATGCATTTTTATTTCGAAAATAATCGTTTTTGTGTCTAATTTTGTAACTTAATTCACGAGTATAACCTATTAATTAACATATTATGGCGTGTCATTTAACCATTAATAGAACGTTTTCGTGCAATCTCAAAAACAAAATTAATTAGGTTTTTTTTTTCATCACTATAGATTTATTTGCTGATTAAAGAAAAATTCCTTAAAAATCAAAGTTGTTACAATAAATTTTTTGCTGCAATACACTGGAAAATATCTATACTCAAAACTCACGAAAATTCCTTCATGTTGGACGAAACAGTTTCGAATTTTTCCAAGTGAATATTTCGTCAAATTAAAGAAATTACCATCTTCACTTATTTGAGATTTCGAATTTTGTAAAAAGTAGTTGGTATAATGCAACAAATCGTTTAACACTCGTTAACATAAAACAACAAGATTTTAAATGTTCTATTATCTATAAAGACCTGCTTGCCAAAAAGAAGCAGTAACCCCTTCCTCATACTGCCACGTGGTGCAAACAATTTTAAACTTTAGTTAAAAATGTGGGGGAGCCCGGAAAAACCTTAAGATGAGACACGTGTAAGTAAACAGTTTCATCAAATATTTAAGAATTCACGTTTCATCAAAACACAAATAATTTCGCGACAAAAGATTATGCGGGCTTCGTGACAAAAGATTATCAGAAAAAATTGACTAATGAATAACCTATGATGACAATAATGCGATCACAATTTTTTCTCGTTTGTAATTCCTCTTCCTTATTCTTTTTTTAGTACATAATAATATTTTATAAATGAAACTTTATAATAAAGTGTTTTTGTATTCGTAGACTTTCTTTTATACTTTTATTAAAAAAATATTAAGTAGTTATATTTTTCATATACCGACGAACGCAACGCATAACCACTTTCTTTTTCGTTTTGAAAGACTGTCATAGAATATTTTAATATAGTTACTTAAATATACAAATGCAGTGCACGTAAGATAACAATACAGCTTGCCAAAATATCTTTCTCTAAAATAGCTTATTTCAAGGTTAATTTCTGAAATATGTTGATCTTGTCTAAATGCATCTTTTTTTCAAATCACACGAAATATTTTGCCAAAGAAAATAAAGAATATTAAACTCTTGGTTTTATAACTCTAAACAAAATAGCTCAATTCTAAACTTAAAAATAAATTTAACTTATCTAGCAAAACAAAATATTATGATGAAATAGAAACAAATGTTTCTGAATTCTTAAGAGAGTGTTATTATATGAGAGAGCGTATTCTAAAGGGAAGAAAAAAAATAAAAAGAACTGCGGATACTGGGACAGTGACTATTTTTGGCATAATTATTAAAGATAAACTATATGATTATGTCTCAATAAATTATCGAAAATTACATTTTAATTTAAAGTAAATTATACAAATATTTTTTATTGAGTTTAAATAGAATATTATTGTTATTAAGGAGGATTTTGCTTAGAAGTAGAGCTTGCATGAAGTTATAAATGAGTAAAATGCATATAAATAACAGTGAAAGAGTCTTATAAGACATTAATTTTTTTATATGGAAATTACTGAATTTGTCATTAATAGTTTGATAAAATAAAGATGAAAGCTTTAAAATTATTTTTTTTTATAGTTTTCCTTTTGTATTTTTAATTTTAGAAGTTTTTAAAGGTTTTGTAGTTTTAATTTAAAATTTATGATGATATTGCTTTTATTGATATTTTCTGAGTTTCCATATTGAATAAAACTTTCATTCATCTAATTTTTGCTATTAATTTTAAATGAATTTTTTAGCTATTCTTAAATTTTGATTTTATTTTTGAAGAATTTTTCAGCTATTGCAATTATATAATATCTTTTATTAAAACTTTTTGTACTTCCATTATAATCAGTTTTTGATGAATAAAATGAACTCTAAACCTTTTACATAGCTTTTAAATAATACTTGGAGTTATTAAAATATTTGTGATGATAATGAGTATGCAAAATAATTTCATTTCTCTTAATTTTGGTTAAATTCTTAAACACTTATTACTTCGATATATTTTTAGGCATTACAATAACGAGATAGTTTTTATTAACAACTTTAAAACTTCTTTTATAATTATGCTTTTCCATATTTTTATTTTAAAAGTTTTTTTAACTATTACCTATCTATACATTTCCAAGTCTTCTTTTTGAGGGGCTTTGGTCAAAAACAATCTGTTCCTTTTTAAATAGTCTTTTTAAACAATTTCATTACTTTTTTTTTCTAAATCAGTTTTTACTTTAAAAAAAAAATTCAAAAATAAAAAATATGTCAAAAAGGATTAAAAATTATTTTTTAAAAAAAAAATCAGCATTTTAGGATAAAACATTTAATTAATTTTAATAAATCAACTATCTGCTTACATATTAAATTTCCTGACGTAATTTATCACTTTTTATCTTATTTTAATATATTTGAAAGGATGTTACTTTCCACATCCTTTGACATTGAATCTGTACACTTCCTTCAAAGAATAAACAAAAAGGAAATTTTTAAAAGAATGTCTCTTTAAAAAAAAAGATTTAAATTATTGATAAATAATATGGTTAAAATCACAATGATTTTTTTTTCCTGTTTCAATTCATTTTTACTGATATTATGTGCAACAAAATAAATTCCATTAAACAAAAAATAACTAAGCTTATAACTTTTTCAAATTTTCCTTCAGCAGTTTAAAGCATATTTCTAATTGTTTTTCAATTAATATACTAAACATTTAAAAATAAATTACGAAATAGTTTTACAAATTTAAAATTTAGTCATTAAGAAATGAATGTTATTGATTATTATTCTCTGTTTCTTAATTGAGAGTTACAATTTTTAACTAAGTTAATTTACATGTGTATACATATTCGTTGTAAGATACTCCAGTTAAAAAGCAAGCTCAAAGAATTTCCGCCACTATATTGTTTAAAAAAATAAAGCTGCAAAAACTAGTGATAACAACACAGAAAATATTGAAAAAAGAGAAAATTTATAACTTAAAACTGAAGCCGTTTATATAACTTTTCACAGTCGGACTGAACATCCACGGATTTTCAGAAAATCCGGGTATAGTCACAAAACCAATTGCAGAAATATTCTGATCTACTCCTGGCTGTTGTGATAATGATCAAGGAAATAAAATTAAATATATTTATTAAAGAATTATAACATGTTTTTGCGAGCAAATGAAATGTGTTAAAAGGTTACCCCTCAGATCTGAGCAAAAGGGACTTGAAGCTTCATTGAAAATCATAGCAGAAAAAGGTATCAAAATATTTGTCTTCTAGATTACTCCAGATAACTAAGTCTAATTAGCTAGCAAACTTTTGTTCAGTTTTAAAAGTTTCCTCTCAGATCTGAGCAAAAGGGACTTGAAGCTTCATTGAAAATCATAGCAGAAAAAGGTATCTAAATATTTGTCTTCTAGATTACCCCAGATAACTAAGTCTAATTAGCTACCAAAATTTTGTTCAGTTTGAAAAGTTTCCCCTCAGATCTGAGCAAAAGTGACTTGAAGCTTCATTGAAAATCATAGCAGAAAAAGGTATCTAAATATTTGTCTTCTAGATTACTCCAGATAACTAAGTCTAATTAGCTACCAAAATTTTGTTCAGTTTGAAAAGTTTCCCCTCAGATCTGAGCAAAAGTGACTTGAAGCTTCATTGAAAATCATAGCAGAAAAAGGTATCTAAATATTTGTCTTCTAGATTACTCCAGATAACTAAGTCTAATTAGCTACCAAAATTTTGTTCAGTTTGAAAAGTTTCCCCTCAGATCTGAGCAAAAGTGACTTGAAGCTTCATTGAAAATCATAGCAGAAAAAGGTATCTAAATATTTGTCTTCTAGATTACTCCAGATAACTAAGTCTAATTAGCTAGCAAACTTTAGTTCAGTTTGAAAAGTTTCCTCTCAGATCTCAGCAAAAGGGACTTGAAGCTTCATTGAAAATCATAGCAGAAAAAGGTATCTAAATATTTGTCTTCTAGATTACCCCAGATAACTAAGTCTAATTAGCTACCAAAATTTTGTTCAGTTTGAAAAGTTTCCCCTCAGATCTGAGCAAAAGTGACTTGAAGCTTCATTGAAAATCATAGCAGAAAAAGGTATCTAAATATTTGTCTTCTAGATTACTCCAGATAACTAAGTCTAATTAGCTAGCAAACTTTTGTTCAGTTTGAAAAGTTTCCTCTCAGATCTGAGCAAAAGGGACTTGAAGCTTCATTGAAAATCATAGCAGAAAAAGGTATCTAAATATTTGTCTTCTAGATTACCCCAGATAACTAAGTCTAATTAGCTACCAAAATTTTGTTCAGTTTGAAAAGTTTCCCCTCAGATCTGAGCAAAAGTGACTTGAAGCTTCATTGAAAATCATAGCAGAAAAAGGTATCTAAATATTTGTCTTCTAGATTACTCCAGATAACTAAGTCTAATTAGCTAGCAAACTTTTGTTCAGTTTGAAAAGTTTCCTCTCAGATCTGAGAAAAAGGGACTTGAAGCTTCATTGAAAATCATAGCAGAAAAAGGTATCTAAATATTTGTCTTCTAGATTACCCCAGATAATTAAGTCTAATTAGCTACCAAGATTTTGTTCAGTTTGAAAAGTTTCCCCTCAGATCTGAGCAAAAGGGACTTGAAGCTTCATTGAAAATCATAGCAGAAAAAGGTATCTAAATATTTGTCATCTAGATTACCCCAGATAACTAAGTCTAATTAGCTATCAAAATTTTTTTCAGTTTGAAAAGTTTCCCCTCAGATCTGAGCAAAAGGGACTTGAAGCTTCATTGAAAATCATAGCAGAAAAAGGTATCTAAATATTTGTCATCTAGATTACCCCAGATAACTAAGTCTAATTAGCTATCAAAATTTTTTTCAGTTTGAAAAGTTTCCCCTCAGATCTGAGCAAAAGGGACTTGAAGCTTCATTGAAAATCATAGCAGAAAAAGGTATCTAAATATTTGTCTTCTAGATTACCCCAGATAACTAAGTCTAATTAGCTACCAAAATTTTGTTCAGTTTGAAAAGTTTCCCCTCAGATCTGAGCAAAAGTAATTCGAAACTTCATTGAAAATCATTGCAGAATAAAGGTATCTAAATATTTTTCTTCTAAATTACCCTAGATAACTAAGTTTAATTAGCTACCAAAATAGGAGCATTAGTAAGAATAAGGGGATTTTTAAAATATTACTAAACTTGGAATGCGTACACACGCTGGCTGTTTTGTCGACCGAAATTAGTTCCACTTTTGTTTTAAGCTGTTTTCAGAGTTTGGGAAGAGATAAATATAATGACACACTTGTTTGGTTTAAAATGAATTAGAACAAAAGACATAAATAAAAGAAATATAAAATATGCGGGTCTTTAATATGCGTCTCTCAATACGATCAAATTCGTACTCCATTAAAACAATAATTATTCACAAACTAGTTTTAACCTTGGTAGAATAGAATTAAAATGACTTTTCTTTTTCTACAATTGCGTCAAGAGAGCCATGGTAGCTCAGGTGATAGAGCGTTCACCTTCCAATAAGGTGAACCGGGTTCAATTTCCAGTGATCACTAGGCGATACGCTGACCACAGTGCTAACGTGAAATATCTTCAGTGGTAGACGGATCATGGGTTAGAGTTCCCTTGCCATCAGGTTAACCGTGGGAGGTTCCAGTGGTCTTCCTCTCCATATAACGCAAATGCGGATTAGTTCCCTCAAAAAGTCCTCCCCGAAGGCAAATTTCTCCCAATACTTGATCCAAGAGTTCCCTTGTCTCCTGGATAGGGTTCAAAATCACAAGGCTACGTAGTTGAACGTTAGTAGTCGTAAGCCCAAAAATTGGGTCGACTGTTCAACGACGGTTATAAAATAAAATAAAATTGTTTCAAGAATGCTATTCCTGGGATACATGCCCGGGAAGTAGTACCGTATTAGAAAAACTCCCATAAAAGCATTTTCAAACAAAATTTATTTTTGCATGAAAGAGCAATTTGGAAATTTTTTTTCTACATAATTTTCAGCATTGTTCAGTGATCTGTCCCAGCTGAAAACCTAACCATCACTGACAAAAGAAGATGCCACGTGCTTCTACATAAATCATGGATATGTCCATCATTGAATTGTCGAACCAAGTTCGTAATCATTCCTTCACTTATTATATGGTCACGTAGGAACCGTTAAGCTGGCAAGTAGAATAGATTTATTAACAAACATCTGGAATACACAGAACCAGGTCTAACGCAGAGCATAGTAACTGCCGTGTCCACTTAAAACGCATGAAAATACAATGAAATCAGGAGACGGAAATGACGCAAGAGAATTTTCTAGAAATTTCTAGATCATTCTTTGAATAGTAAGAAAATCTTACACAACTTATATGCATATTAGCATACTTCTAAAGTCTTGTTAGAAATCGGGAGAACAAGGAGGATCGAACTCAGGACATTCCGACTCGCCAGGCGAGTGTGTTTAGCCGCTCGGCCATGTCAACGCGTTCCGTGTCAATATTTTCACTTTAACTCTCGAGTTGTAGTTAATTTATGCCACACTAGAGCTGCACAATGGGCTTTTGGCGATGGTCTGGGAAACATCTCTGAGAATGATCCGAAGACATGCCATCACAATTTTGATCCTCTGCAGTGGAGATGGCGCCTCGGCTTTAGTGATGCTTGACTTCGGTGATCTGCCGGGAACCGTGTCTTAACGATCACTAACCGTGTCACTGCGGGGCCCATAATTCTCGACAAGTTGATGATAAATTTCAGGTAGCTTAACATTCTTTGCATTCAGAGACCATATTCCAGAACGCACTTTTTAGTCAACAAGAACGTGAATCGTTTTAACTATTTTTGGCACTCTTTGACACATATAAAAGCAACACATTCCGTTAGTAATAACCATGAGTGGACAGACAATGATAAAGAGATACTTGTGTATAGTGCTCAAAATAAAAAAAAAGGAACCACCCTAAATAACTTTGGATCTAATGACCGATCCTTCCTTCTAGGACTCAATCTCAATGATTCGATAGGGTGACTTCAAATA
This sequence comes from Parasteatoda lunata, assembly GCA_949128135.1. Lineage (NCBI taxonomy): Eukaryota > Metazoa > Arthropoda > Arachnida > Araneae > Theridiidae > Parasteatoda > Parasteatoda lunata. The sequence continues at coordinate 47,998,159 of OX421981.1, read as the reverse complement.
TGCTAATTATTTATACAGACAGGTATTTTAAGGTGAAAAATAAGACCCAGTGTTGTACTTTCGTTGAATAAACATATCCTTTATTCGACAGATTGGGATTTCTGACCTGATTTTTGATTCTGAATCCGGTCCCACTAGACTGGTCAAGAGAGCGATCCCGAGTTTTTTGATCCTTAATATTAATGTTACTTTTAAACGTAATCCTCCATATTTCGAGAATTTTTAAATCTTACTTAAGCATTTTTGCACATAATTATAAAATTCGTTTATCCAAAGATAATTTCATGCTACATATAATTTTTAGTGAATATTTATTATTTTTTATTTAATTTTCTTCTTATTTTTCATTATTTTATATGATTTTGTTTCTTACTTTCTTGGCTTGGTTTTCGAACATGCCTCGCATTTTAGTGTTTAAAGTAACCTTCATTAAAGGTTAAAGGGTGAGTTAATTTAGCCCGAAATTATTATTTCTTGAAAAATTATTGAGCACGTACTTTTTTAAATTACATACATATTTCTAAATATTGCACATAACTAACACGCATATAAACATGGCATACATAAATAATCATTTTGAATATAAATTCAGATATTTAAATCAATAAATAATAATGCCGTTAAATTTGGAAAGAAAAGTTTCATAACAAATTATTTTGTTAAAGCTAAAATATGTTGAAAATAGTCTACAAAAAGCGAAAAGCGCCATGAGTTTAAGATAAGAAATATAGGGGAAAACTAGAAACTTCTCTTAAAATAGCTTTAAAATATTTTTGAAAGTCACATCACATTATCACAACAATGTATTTTTTGATACTTAATTCCATTTTATTGATATTTAAGATTTAATATAAAATAAAACTCTAAAGGGATATTTTAAAAATTCATCTAAACGTCAAAATTCTTCACCTTTGCTTGGAAATAAATTTGTTAAAATCGTTTGCTAAATCGTAACACTAAAACAGCTCTCAAACAATGTTAAATATTCATAGGTTATTCCTTCTAAAAATTTCTTATTTACCGTTTTTATTGGTATTTTTATTAAGGCATTTTTTAAAATGATATAAAATTGTATTAGATAGTGTGAATGGTAGAAAAAGAGATATAATATATATTTATGTATAATATTTATGTATAATATTGATATAAAAATTACCCTAAATTTGCAGTAAAATACATAAAATTTAACTGCTAATATTATGTCTTTATACGAAACTGTTCTAGCTCTATTACTTGAGTTTATGGTTTTAAAAAATGTTTTGATATTTTAATTTTTTAAGAATCATATTTTGATTCTAAAATTCTGAGACAGAAATGAATTTTTAAACAATTAAATATTTTAAATGCATACTTACTAATCCATTACTGAAATTGATTTCTTTTTTAGAACAATCATAAAAACGCGTTATAGACTCAGATAAACATTATTTCTTTTAAATAAATTATTGTAAATTATTTTTAAGTCAATAATAACGTTGTACAATACGCACACACTGAATAACTTTTGATCGGATTTTCACATACTAGGACTTAATTTTCAATAGCTCAAGGGCCAAACCTAAGAAATGCTAATTTGTTAGGGCATACGATATTTTGAATAACAAAATCGGACATTAAAACGTACTCTCTCAGAATTATGGATTTGTCAATCATTGAACAGTCGAACCAACTTTGTCATCATTCTTTTACTCATTACAACCAAGAGCCAAAACATTATGACCACCTCTTAATAACGATTTGGCCCACCTTTTGCCCGCAACACAGCTGCAACCCGCCTTGGCATGGATGCCACAAGTCCTCGGTAGATGGCCGGAGACGAATTGTACCATATCGCTGGTTCAAAACTAAAACGACACATCTGCAATGTTAACTCAATTGGAGATGTGTCGTTTTAGTTTTGAACCAGCGATATGTTTAAGCAACGGTCACGCAAATCCGAGATATTGCGACTTAGTGGTCCTTGAACTCTGAGCTGCTGTTCCATGACATCCCAAATGTATTCTATCGGATTGAGATCCGGTGAGTTAGGCGGCCAGGACATTAACTGGAGTTCAGCATCATGTTCCTGGATCCACTCCAACACAATTTGAGTCTCGTGACACGGCGTTGTCCTGCTAGAAAATACCATTTCCAGCTGGAAAAACAGAGGCCATGTAAGGGTGCAACTGGTTCGCAATGATGTTCAGATACCCTGTAGCATTCATGGTCTGCTCTACCACTACCACGGGTCCCAGAGACGCCCAAGAGAACGTTCCCCAAATCATAATACCTCCACCAGCGGCCTGTGTATGACCTACTGTACATTGAGGGAGCAACTGTTCGTCTGGAAGACGGCGTATCCTGACACAGCGATCGGTGGGATGAATGACAAACCGTGATTCATCTGACCAGGCAACTCTCTCCCACTGATCTATGGACCAGTCGCGATGCTCCCGGGCCCAGCGCAGACGTAGTTGGCGATGACGCTTGGTCAGCAAAGGCACACGAGTGGGATGTTTGCTGCGTAGCCCCATATCCAACAGTGTCCGCTGAACAGTGTGTCCTGACACTATTCTACTTGACCCTGCATTGTATTGGGCTGTCAGTTGAGCCACTGCCAGGCTCCGGTTTTGCTTCACCAAGCGAGACAATCTCCGACGACCTTTTTCTTTGATAGCGTGTGGACATCCAACACCATATCGTCTACTGCTAGTTTCACCGTCATTCATCCACTTTGCAGAAGTACAAACAGATGTAGATCGCGAACAACCAACGAGTCGTGCAGTTTCTGAAATACTTGTTCCGAGCCTTCGAGCCATTACAATCTGCCCTCTATCAAAGTCGCTTAGATCCGCAGTCTTTTCCCATCACACACAGAAGTAAGTGAAAGAATGATTCTTCAAACTTGAACTAAGATGATTTACGAAGCGGACAATTGACTTCTTCATATGAGATGGTGCCCTTGGGCGACTGGAATAATTTCTATAGTTGGGTAGAGTTGCGAGCGAAACCATAGTTGCGGAAGTCACTAATCAGTATATACTAAGTGTGATAAGTCCTAATATATAGTGGAGACAGCATAAGTGGCAATATAAAGTTAGGTATAAAGCTAGGGGTGGCATGCTCGTGAGTCGAGGATCACCCTTATGGTCATTTCCTCTCTCTGCGAGCATCCATATAGATAAACAGAGAGGTCCACTAATCATAATGCTTTGATAAAATGCAATCTGAAAGCAGAAATGCAGTTATGGGGTTATGGTTTTTCATGTCCACAATTAATTCTTTATTTAGCAAGGTGTTAAATCTACCTGGGTCTTTGTTCTTTGATTTGCTATAAAAATTAGCATTTAATCTGTTTATATAATTCATGATTAGATCGATATGTAAGTCGTTTTTAATATTGATATTAGGTAGAAATCGAGGTGCACCAGTAATACGTCTCCGTATTTTATTTTGGACAATTTCGAGTTTATTAATCTGGTTGTTGTTACCTAATTACATATTTCCCCAAGCGGGACATGCATAAGTTAGGATAGGCCTAAAGCATTGAAGGTACAGTAAGCGTTTTAGGTCTATCGGGAGGGATGAGTTGGCATTAAGTATAGGTTTGAGGCAGTTGTAGGCTGCATAGATTTTATTTATAATATTTTGTACATGGAGGTTCCATGTGAGTTTATCATTAAAGGTTACACCAAGGTAGGTGGCCTTGTTAGTGATTGAAATTTTGTCTTTAAATAGGATAACATCGCTGTTTATCTTTTTGTGCCATTTTTCCTCCTAATAATCATTAGCTGGGATTCATCTGTATTAATAGCTATCTTATTATTTCGGCACCAATCTTCAATAGGAGGCATTTTGTTGTTAAGGTTTTTAACAGCTTGATTAGGATTTAGGGACCTCATGGCACTAGCTGTATCATCAGCGTAGAATGCAATAAAGTAGTTATGATTGATATAATTTACAGGGAAATCACTAGTAAAGATTAAGTATAGTACTGGGCCCAGGATACTTCCCTGTGGTACCCCAGCACGTATTGGTCTTTTGTTTGATAACTCACTACCTTACAAAAAATGACCAATAGAAATCAATAAAAACATTTATTGATATCAATAGAATTCTATTGCTCTGTACTTGTTTCTATTGACATTTCAACTGATGTCAACTGATACCAATAGTGTATTGGTATCAATAGATGTTGAACAGTAGGGTATTCTATTGGTCTGTACTTGTTCCTATTGACATTTCAACTGATATCAGTAGTGTATTGCAGGCCCGTCGTCAACGGGGGGGGGGTGAGAGGGGTGTCTCAACCCCCCAGATATATCAGCCAGTCGGCAAATTCAGGTTGAGTCGGCCTTTTTTTTTTTTTTTTTTTCTTTACAAGCCTTTTTTTCATTGGTGATGAGATTTAAACGAATTTCAATGTTATCTGAGTTTCGTCCATTTCGGGATCCCAGACAGACTCGGCAAATCTTGTTGTGAAATGTGTTTTTAAATTTAGTTTTTTCTTTTCTCCTCCAGGAGTAACAATTTATGATAATTCAAAGCAAGATGACCGATATTACAAGTCAAAATCTCGAAAACCATTTCTCTTGTATTATTATTTCAACGACACATTCTTAAATTTAAAAAAAAATTACACTCAATCGAATCGACGCTTCAATCATTTCACACAATTTGTGGGTGGTTGCCGAGTTCAAAGTATTAAATGTAGTAATTTTGGATTCATTATTTCAATAAAAATACAGTGAAAATAGAGGAATTCTTCGATTCCGCGTATTCACGGAGAAGTAGCAATTCTGTTTGATCAAGCCGTTACCGGCACTATGAAAAGGCGGGAAAAAAAAGGAAGCTGCTCAGACTCCCATCTTGTGAGGCAACAGACAAAACCCCGGATATTTCTGTCAACTTGAAAAATCGAGGGTGTTTTAAAAGTGGTTAACTAGAAATGCCCTAAGCTATATTTTCTCTTACTCTTTCTAAGAATAAGGGCTGAATGCACATGCAGCTGTGTTTCCAATTACTTCACTGACTGGTGCTTAACTGTCTAGTGCGGGTACTTAGTTTCTCAAAACATATTTTATAAATCCATATTATTATTGAATAAAATAGAAAGCTTAAGTTTTGAATGTAAGTATAATTTTTTTATGAATACAAATTTATTATTTGCAGTCTTATTGTTTAAATATAAGTTTAATTAAATTGCATTAAATGTGTTATTATTTTCCAATTAAATTATTTTCTCAATCATTGCTTAAAAATTTAGGTATAAGACTATCTCAAAAAAGAATTTTTTTTAAACATATATATATGGGTAAAAATTGATTTTTATGAAGCAGATAAAATTATTTTTTTTATCTCCTTTGTGCAGTAAAATGATTAAAAGACAGAAGTAATTTTATGTACCTAATATAATATAACGTAATTTTACTAATATCTTAATTTTTTATCATTTTTATGTGAATTTCTTCATTTATAATTTAAATGGCAAATATTTTCAATGTTCTTCTAGATTATTTTTTTTTATTTTTTTAAAAATGAAAGGACAATTTACTTTTGAATGAATTTTGTTTTGAATCAATATCTTATAGAAGACTGTATTTGCTTTGCTGATTATGACTTACTTTCTTATCTTCAAACAGTTGCTCTAATTAGCATATGTTAACAACGTTTAGATGAAACGAAAGATAAAATTTTATTACTGAGTGATTTTTCAAAAAATATTTAAATATGGAGCAAAAAGTATTTGAAAGTTTCATTGAAAAACATTTAAATTTACAACTTAATTTTTTAAAATTATTTCCACAAATAACTATTGATTACTATTACTGAAAACTTATTATAATTTAATAAGTTTCAGTTTAGTTAAAAATAGTTTTTTTCTTCAATATTTTGTTACCATTTTAATAATTAAAATAAATAGAAATGTAAAAACTATATTTTCTTATATAATATATATTTCTTATTCTTATATACATAAATAATATATATATATATATATAAATAATATATATATATATATATAAATTATATATATATATATATATAAATTATATATATATATATATATAAATTATATATATATATATATATAAATTATATATATATATATATATATATATATATATATATATATATATATATATATATATATATATATGATTTTAGTCACATCAAAGGGAAGATTTTGATTTATTTATTTAACAATTAGTGCTTTATGCCAGACGCGACCAAATGCTTGATTCTTCAAACTCTCCAGCAACAGTTAAATACCACTTCCACCTGATCACTTCCACCTTCCACGTCATCCAGGAGAGTTCATTGCAAAATGTAGGGGTGTTCATAATGTTCTGGCTCTTGAGTGTATATTGTCGGGTAGAAATAATAGAATTTAAGCTGGCAAGTGGAATAGATCTATTACCAAACATCTAGAGTATGCAAAACATGGTAACTGCCGTTTTCACTTGAAACTTATGAACTTACTTATATACAGTGAAATCTGGAAACGGAAATGACGTAAGAGAATATTCAAGAAACTTTTAGAATATTCTTTGAATAATAAGAAAAATCTTAAACAACTTATATACATATTTACTTACTTCTAAAGTCTTGTTAGAGGATTTGAAGGAGTCGCTCGCCATGCCAACTCGCGTTCGTTCCGTGCGAATATTTTCACCATAACTCTCAACAAGTTGATGATAAATTTCAGATAGCGGAACATTCTTTGCGTTCAGAAACCACATTTCAGAAGGCACTTTTAGTCCATAAGAACGGCAATCGTTTTATTTATTTTGAGCACTCACTAACATACATAGAATTTACATGAAATATATAGAATTTGACGAATTGTAAGACATACTAATTTTTATTTCACCTTAAAGCATGCAATTTTAAATGACAAAATACAACAACGAAAAGTTTTTGAAAAATAAAAGGAAAAACTATACACATTATTATAGTGCATAAACTCATACGAATATATCATAAAAATAGTGCTTTCTAATAGTGCCAAATCAAAATATATCAATACGATTACTTTGGCTATATCAATGCACTATTATAAAGCACTATTTCGTATATAATCGTGTGAACTGATGACGAAATAATATATTTTCCTTATTTTATTTTCCAACTCTTCTTTTTTTAATTTTAAAATTTTGTTAGATTTAAAGCATTTTTAAATTTTAAATTTGTAAATATCTTTTAAAAGCATTTTTTTCCCTCTGCTTTAAAAAACATTTTTAATATCTTTTTCTATGTTTTTTCTATGTTTTTAGATGTATGCAGTGTTTTACGTGATTGCTGAAAATTTAATACAAATCAAACTGTATTTATTTCAATGTGTTATTAGTGCGCATTGCACTACTATATCACAATACGCTGGCCCAGCGTGCATGCCCTGGCGGAGATTTCTTCAAAAAACATGTAGATTATAATGTGTTCCATATTGACTTAAGACCCTGAATGAGTATACTTTTTTAAGTTCATTCAAAAAAGAGATATAAAGGTTAGTCAATACGAAACACCCTATATAGTTTAACAAAAAAATCATACTTTTAAAACTAGAAATTACAAAGTCAAGTATCCACAAATCAAGCTAAATTTTTCTATAGACTTAGTTTTTATGTTATAAAAGTAATAAGTAAAAAATTCTTTGTCTATTTCGTTTTATTTATGCATTTATAAATTTCGGAAAAAAAACTTATCGCCAGATGAGCGTTAACAGTTGAAAAAATTCCTTTTAAAATTTTTAAAATCACAATAATATATAGAATATATAACCAACTATAAATTTCAGCCGATTTCTCGTTACAATTCTAATTCAGCTACTAAAATGCTATCACAAATACATGCTTATAAAATACAAGAGCTTTTGGAATTTATTACTCAAAAAATAGCATTTTTTTCTTGTTACAATAAGCAACAAAAAGTAAGTTAAGTTACGTTATTTTTTTAACTTAACTTAGTAGTAACTTAGTAATTTGTAACTTAACCGTAACTTACATTAGTTACAAGTAAGGGGGCCTCCCTGGCCAAGCGGCATCGCCCGCCAAACGCTCTGTTAAGCGTGGAGGTGGCGGGTTCGAATCCCGCCGTAACCCTGGATGTATTTATTCTTTGGGGTGTCTTTCTCTGTATTGTGCTATTTGTCCTTCTACTTGAATTGATAAGCCCTAATTGAGCACACAAGCATGCAAATGTATGTTGTATCAATGAAACTTAGAAGTAAGTTAAGTTGCATTCGGCAAGTACGATTAAATTAATTAATCGTTTAGTTTTAGCTTTAAAACTCAAAGATAAAAATTTACTAATTAACAATCTTGAATTAAAGCAACTCATTTACAGTCAAGATAGCACTTCCTTTGGTGGGACTTGGTTACAGATTTATGGTTTCTAATAATTTATAACTTAATAATTACTTGAGATAGATAAATTCTATATTAAAAAAAAAAAAAAAAAAAAAAAAACTATAAGAAAAAATTGAGTCTGATAAGCGAATAATAATTCGGATAATCTTCCCTGTTAGTTGTAAATTACAAATCTTTAAAAAAAATTTGAATTTAAAATGATTTTATTTTATTCTGCGAAGCGAAAAATGTTTCAGATGTTGGTCGAATACAAATATTTAATTCAAAGAAAGTAATTCATAGATTGTTAAAATATCATTAAGAGAATTGTTATGGTACTATAAAATTTACTTTAGATTTCAATAAATGACAGTTGGATCAATATTCTTCACAAAGAGTGGTGATTGAAAGTAATCAGTGTCTGTTTTTGAAAGAGATGCCTTCATTAAATCAATACTCCTCTAAAATTGATGAAAAGAAGTATCATTAATAAGGTTGTTTGTCTCAAAGATTTGCAAAAATAGAGGGAATAATTTAGGCCATTGAGGATAATGGGATTTATTACCTAGAGCGTTTCACCGAATTGTTTATCTTATCCCGAAATTTTCCAAGAAAACTCGAAACATTTGGTTTTCTTAAAAGCCCGAGAGCCAACGTCACGAAAATAACACTTATTTGGTACATTTTTTAATATATATGCTACCTTATGCATGAAATGTCGGCATTCTATAGATGGTCTAATAATTGTGTGAATTTAATTTAATTTTTAGGCAAATTATGAGAGGTCAGAAAAATTAAATGCTTTCTTTAGTCATTTTATTTTATTTTATAACCGTTGTTGGACAGCCGACCCAAATTTGGATTTACGGCTACTAATGTTCAACCCCATGGCCTTGTAATTTTGAACCCAATCTAGAAGACAAGGGAACTCCTGGATCAAGTATTGGGAGAAGTTAGCCTTCGTGGAAGACTTTTCGATGGAACCAACCCGCATTTGCGTTACATGGAGAGGAAGATCACGAGAACCTCACACGATTAGCCTGACGGCAAGGGAACTCTAACCCATGATCCATCTACCACTGAGGATATTTCACGAAACAGTGTGGTCTGTCCAAGCCTGATGCGGAATTCATATCAACCAGCCATCGCTGGAATTCGAACCCGGTTCTTCTAATTGGAAGGCGAACGCTCTATCCCCTGAGCCATCATGGCTCTTTGTTTAGTCATTGTATAATATAGCAATAGGTTTTAGTCATTCGATACAATACCTACGCGAGAGCCGTGGTGGCTCAGGGAATAGAGCGTTCGCCTCTTACTGAGGTGAATCTGGTTCAAATTCCAGGAGTGGCTGGTCGCACCCGGTTTGCACTGACCGCAGTGGTGACGTAAAATATCCTCAGCGGTAGATGGATCATGGGTTAGAGTCCCCTTGCTATCAGGCTAGCAGTGGGAGATTTTCGAGGTTTTCCCCTCCATGTAACGCAAATTCGGATTGGTTCCATCAAAAAGTAAACTTTCTCCCAATACTTGATCCAGGAGTTCCCTTGTCTTCTGGATTGGGTTCAAAATTACAAGACTACGGAGTTGAACATTAGTAGTCGTAAACCTAAAATTGAGTCGGCTGTTAAACGACGGTTATAAAATAGAAATAAAAAATACCGACTCCATGTATGAAATATTTATCGTTTCATACTTTTTCGATTTATGGTTAAAGATTGTATAATCCTCAGTTAGTTATTAAATCATACTTTGCCGGTTGGTTTTATCCATTGTACACAATGACTAGGCATTCTATAGAATGCAGGATTTCATACTTTAAGGGAGCATATATATGTTACAGTGAAACTCAAAGATTAGTGAATATCGATAATGTCCGATGAACATTGGCTTTGGTGAATATTCGAAATATGTTTTACATCTGGTTTGATATTATTTTATTTGATATTTTAATAATTTTTTGATACTAATGATAGCTAATTAAGATAGACAAGGAAAACATTAGTGTAGAGAATATCAGGCAAGTGATTCTTCTCTACATTTCATTGTCATTTCAATAATTATAATTACCGGTAGTTAATAATAAAAATAACCGTCAATAATATTGTCTGGGAAACACGGTATTCTCTACATTGATTTGTTTTAAACGTTTTTGGTTATTTCGCATTAATTCCTTACATTGATGTTTTTTAGGTTAAAATCCCGATTGCACTAAATAATAATATATAACAAATATTCTGGACATTCACCAATACGACTATTTGAAAGTCGATACTCTCGAAAGATTGTTTCCATTCAATAAGTTCGACAAAAATTTACGAGGCCTTACATTTTATATTATGCTCAAAACAAAAAGAAAACTTAAATACCCCATATGATGATAAGACTTCCTCATCTATCTTCTTTTAACATAATTGTTTTAGAAATATTTTATAGTGTAACAGTAAGACCAAGTTTTTCAAAAAGTAACTTTTCTCTTAAGTAAATTTTCTTAAACTAGCGATTGCCCGAAACTAAAAAGTGGCCTAAATATAACGATATGTTATTTCAGATCTTTTATGAAAAGAAATCGATAAAAACTGATAACACTACCATTTAATTTACTAATCTTCAGAAAGTAATCAAATATGAAGTGACCCTCCAAATTCAAGTATTTTCAGATAAACAAAAATAAAAAAAAAGCTTATCAATATTCGAAATATGTTTATTGATTTCGAACTATTTTCTGTGTGATTCATTATTTGCTTAAGATATAGACTTAGGTGGGGTAATATGGTCTATTAAACAGTATATTTTAAACACAATATACGTAACTACAAGAAACCCAACTTTGCCCCAAGATTGCCTCGTAAAATAACATTAGTTTTCTTATCCTAAAACAATGCATCTTAATTTTTTTTCTGCCAATATTTTGCATGCTATATTTTATTTTCATAATAGTTTTTCTGTTATTAATTTTTACAGAATGGCTTGGGAAATTGATTGAAAATTCGGAGTTTATCAATTAAGGTTAGCCTTCCTTTTATTCGAGAGACAAAGAACTTCATTAAATCGCGAAATTTGATAAATAGAGGCTCGTTATTTCAAGACCTGGAGGTATTATTGAGATTGACTTGCAGGAAGAAGCTCTATTTTGGATGTTTTAGGAATTGTAAATTGATAAATTGTAATTGAGTTGATAAAAGAATTTCTTTTTTTGCATCTTTATAGGCTTTTTTAAAGACGCCAAAAAATTAAAGAAACTTTTTGAATTTTTCTCGCCTGTTGAAATAGATTGTAAATTTGAGATTTATAATATGTTAATTATGAGGTCATTTCATTCGAAGAACAAAAAAATTCGTTAAATCGCAAAATTTGATGAGTAGTAAAAAATTTGTAATAGAAAATTTGATGAAAATAATTTTTGCATTGACTGAATTACGAAAAGTTCTCTTATATTTTTTTTTAAATTTTACATTCCATTTTAAGAAAATTATATTAATTAACATATCAGCTATATTCATTGAGCTAATTTTAAAAGTTTGGTTATTCTAATTATAAAAAAACCGTTATACTAAAATATATTGTTCTGAACTGAAAATGAAAGTAACCGAACTACAAATGTAACTGGTTGTAAGCTTAAATTTAAAAATCCTGGTTTTGAATGACATTCACAAAATCTTAAATCACATAAAAAGTTGCTCAAAATTTATATCAAGATTTACTATAAGATTTGAGATCATCAGAAAATAGAAATAGAAGCGCTATACTTAAATATAGATAAAATTACTTTAAGATTACTTAACTTCAAATATTGACATTTCTGCCAAGAGAATTTTATTTCAATGTTGTGTCCAAAATAGCTTAAGATTTGCCTTAGGATTTCCAAAGAAATCAAAATAAAATTTTTGTAGATAAAATGGTATAAAAACATGCTATATAATTTATTTTGAAATTAGATGAGCTATATGAGAGCTATACTGTTTATTATTTTCAGGTTTCATTGGAAGTTCTCTAGTCACATGTAACAACACAATTTTTTGAGTAATATACTGTTTTTCTTAACCGTTTGAGTTTGTAACAGTTATTAATGACTCATGGTTCAAAGTTTTGTCTTCAGCTACCTGGAAAAAGTGTGGTGTTACACCTATCCGAATTTGGTGTTGAAATACTGTGAATATTGTGTGAATGAATATTTTACTTCGAATTAATACTGAATCTAGCGTTCAATACACACTTTGAACTGTGTCTTCAAATGGTAACTCTAATAATCGAAATAAGATACATTTAACTCCTTCATGAAATATTTTTGACAAGTTTGGCGTATGTTTGGAACGTCAGTCGACTGTTTACAAATTAACAGAGAAGGTGAACACGATGAGAAACGCATACTATAGTTAAGTTATATAATAAAGTTAATTATGTATTCATAGGAAGATTTACATAAATCAGTCCATTTTATTAAATAATTTTATCATATTTCATTTCAATTCGTTTCAGATTTGTTAAGCCTATCTCAAATTTATATTAATATTCTCTTCTTTCTGTGCTGTCTGTATTTTATGATTTACAAACTGATTTTCAAAAATATTGAATATATGCATCCTAAATTAATGATTCTTACTTTATATTGTATCGTAAAAATAACTATACTGACTTTTAAGGTGCATTATATCTTACTGTAATTACAAATTTTAGCGTTACTGAATAACAAAAATGGTGGCGGCTATTTTACACTCATAAGAACATTCTAAGTAGAAAATTGGCATCCCTGTAGAAAATTGGCATCCCTGTGTATATTTTAAAATTTTAGCTTTCCTTTGAATTTAATAAACTTAAACTGTGGCATTTATTTATTTTTCTTGGCTAATAAGCTTCGAAAAACACTTTTAATAGACCGCTATAACATTCTCTTGATTTCAGTCATTCACGGTAACGTATACACTAGAGTTAAAAATTAAAAGATTTATTAAGATTTCGGTCGAGTCGATCTAATTTGTTACCGCTATCAATGGCTCAGATACAATCAGACAGAAAAAAAGAAAATATAAATCAGATAAAAAATGAATCAAACTTTTTTCGAATGCAGACTTTATTTCTAACGGAAAGGATATAATATCAGGATGTTTACCGGTGATGAAAATGTTCGTGATCTTTTTTTCAAATTTGACGATTTTCGAGGATTTTTGATCCAAATAACTTGTAGGATACAATTTCTAAAATGATTTCGTAATTGTGGTATAGGAATTATTTTTTTAAAAAAGAAGTGGTTCTTAACTAAGCGAAATTTTTGTTTGAGTTTCTTGTCAACGGTAATTCGAAAATACTGAAAACGAAGCAAATTTTGGAAAATACGTTCTCAATCTTTTAGTCCGAGAACTGTTAAAAAATTCACTTCACTTCAAAAAGAATAGATTTAAAAAAATGTGGTTATTAAAAAATTTCACAAATTGGTCATAATACGCTTTAAATAAAATGAAAGTTAAAAAACATTTAACATTTTACACCTGTAATTATAAACAAACGACTTTTTCGAGACTTAATATTTTAAAGCTTAAAATCCTTTAAAATATAGAGTTTTTCATATGACCCCATTCTTTAGATCTAATTTTAAACAGGGATTTACAATTTCAATTTTACATTTTTATTATTTACAATTTGTTCTTTTCTTTATTCAAAACATGAATACTTAAGGCGTTATTCGGAACCGGTTAATAAGTTAATATCGTTAATGTAAAATATTTCATATTAAATAGTCATTCTGAAATTTTGAACAGTATTTTTCCATATTCACTTTTAAATATTTAACAATGAAAGTAACGTAAAGAGTATAGCTACGAACTGCATCGTTATGAGCAATATTACTTCTTGATTCATTAATTAATTTCTATGTATGCTACTGTTAATAAACGTTAATAAATTAAACACTAGTTTAAGTAATGGGTATTGTTCTTTCAGTATTCTTCAGTGTATAATTTGTTGTGATTTTTATCAAAATTAAAAAGAAAAACACTGTAACTTTAAACATAGCAAAGAGAGGAAAGATTTAATAAATTCAAATTAAGTTCTCAGAAAAAATTAATCTTAGTCAATAAAGTGGCATAACAGGAGGAAGAGGCTGGGTCATTTAATCCTAAGAGGCATTTCTTATAGGCCGCAAAATTGTTAACATTAACTTCCAGAAAGTTTTTACATTTATTATTTTTTTTAATTATTTATAAATAAGAGCTCACCAAAATTATCAAGATGAGTCAATTTTACATAGGTATTTTTAATAACAAAATCCCTTTTGATTTATCAAATAGTTCCAGGAGGTGAAAAAAATTTAAAAAATAACTTTTTCTTGTTTTATTATTAAATATACTTTGTGCGGTAATTTTAAGAGAGGCAATTCTTTCTGTCTTTATATGAAACATTACGTTTAAACATAAAACATTACGCATAAAAAATTACTTATTCTTCATCTAAAACATTAAAAAACTGTCTTGTTAGCTTAATTGTTATTAAAAAAAAACTTTTTAAATAATAATATTTAATCATTTTAATCGTTTAAAACAACAAAATATCATTTGAAACAATTATTAACCATTTCCATAATAATAAATTATTTTTTTAATAATTTCAGAAGCAAGCTAAGTATTTTTAGCATATTTTTAAAGTAAGATAAATAAATAACCTTTTTGTGATAAAATACAATATTTTGACTTAACACTTAATCGATGTTATAGTTTTCAAATTTTTCAATAATGGCAGAAAATACCGTTTTGCTGAGAAATAAGTAGCTCAGACGAAACGGAACTTATAAATGCAATAAAATTTGTTCTAATTT
Source organism: Parasteatoda lunata (assembly GCA_949128135.1). NCBI lineage: Eukaryota > Metazoa > Arthropoda > Arachnida > Araneae > Theridiidae > Parasteatoda > Parasteatoda lunata. The sequence continues at coordinate 47,983,027 of OX421981.1, read as the reverse complement.
TCTTATTTAAATAAATATATCACAAAAATAAGTTTGTAATTATTTTAACTGTCACATAAAAAAATAATTTTTTCTTCTCAACACATTTTAACACATTGTGAGATGTTTCTATGCTGAATTACTTCACATAGTCATGAAACAAAATATACTAGACTCAAATAATATATTTTTATGCATAAAATTATACAAAAAAATACTTGAATCAAATTTCATACTTTTCGTATAATTTTTCATTATAATAAAAAAAATTTTGACTAATAGTTATAAAACCAATTTTATTTTTACATAGAAAATTGCTTTGTAAAAGCCTCCAAACTAAAAAAAATCTTAAAATATTATTACTAAATGATAAAATCTAATATATTGGAAGCTGAATTATTTTTGAAGGACAAAATTCTACCATAACATGTTCAATATATTGGACATTGAATCATTTTTGAGTGACGAAATTGTACCAAATCCTGTCCAACTAAATTTTGTTCAATATATTGAACATTGGATTATTTTAGGTGACAAAATTGTACCAAATACTATCCAATATATTAGACACTGAATTAATTTTAAGGAACAAAATTGTACTACAAATGCTATCCAATATATTGAATACTGAATTATTTTTGAGTGACAAAATTGTACTAAATAGCATCCAACCAAATACTGTTCAATATATTGTACACTGAATTATTTTTGAGTGACGAAATTATACTAAATGTTGGCTAATATATTGGAGATTGGATTATTTTAAGTGACAGAACTGTACCAAATGCTGTCTAATATATTAAACACTGGATTATTTTTAAAGAAAAAAAATTTTGCCGTAAATGCTGTCCAATATATTGGATACTGAATAATTTTTCAGTGACAAAATTTTACCAAATGTTGTCCAATATAGTGAAAGCTGGGTTTAAGGAGTATAAATAGCAGAAAAATACTTTTTTATTACTTGTTTTACATTATTAAACTACTTCTAAAAGTGACATTAAATAGGATTAAAAATAGTAATGATAGGGTGAGAAATTTTTACTTAATAAAGCTTAGCCTGACTTCGCTCAAAGCAATCAACGTGGAGTGATTAGTATTGTTCGTGTCGGAAATCTTTCGTGACACATTCCTATTATGTTTAGGCAATGTCATCTGCTTGTGTTAAATTTACTAGATTTTTTCTTCTTTTCTTATATTAAGCATGATTAAGTTTTACTCTAGCTTTTAAATTTATTTTTAATAATATTTTAGTATCAGAAAACGTCAATTAATATTTAAAAAAAATAATAAATAAAGACAATGGAAGTATTTTCTTATTTATTAATTTGTTGAAAACAACATTGTTAGAAATTTTTCAGAAATTGTTTTTTAAATAATACTTTATTTAATTATTATTTTACCCTATTTAAAGAAAACAGTCAAATAACCATAAATAAGATGGTATATAAGCTGTTAACTGTGAAAAAAAACCGTTTATTTACTGCTTTCATCTAATACAGTTAAACCAGAATTTTATCGCACTAACTAAGCAAACTTAATGAATCAACTTAGTTCCTTGCAGTTGGGTACATATTATAGCTGAGAGGGCAAATCTATCAGTTTTATGACCGACAGAATGGGTGTTCAAAACCCAGCGTTGACACCACAATAGTTCCTCCATTCATTTCAAGACATGAAGAATTTCCAGTGCCCTGCACACTTCAATGCTCATTGCCCAATGAAACGCTTAGCTCCAATGTCCATTTAAATTTTTTTTTAAGCCATGCTAGTGGTAAATGGTTAAAAACCGTATAGTTTTGTATTCATGGTTTTATAACCATACTAGTTAAAAACTGTTTCAAAACCGTAAAGATGAAAAATTTTCTTTACCGTAAACTGTAGGGTTAATTAAATGGACAGACTGCTGCCAGTTATTTTACCATAATTTTAGAATGAAAATTTTAATAGCGTATTATTACCAGGGCTCTACAAATCTACTATCCCCCCAGCACTGAAGGAAAAAAAGGTAGCTGGCATTTAAAACAACTCAACTTTGTTTTTATTAGAGTTATTACATTTATCCTGCTATTAAGATCTTTGGTTTTGTGCAACAACGCAGTATTTTTTTTCTGGTGAACAAATAAATAAAAAAACATTCATATTAATTGATTTATCTGAAAACATGTTCAATACATTTTATAAAAACTTATCTTGGCATTAAAAAATGTGTAAATACCTTCCGTAACCTAATTACAGAGCACTAATTAATTAAAATATTTTAGGCTACTTTTTTGAACCATTAAAATTAGTACCTGTTTTGTAGAAATTCAATCATTGGAACAAAAGTTATTCAGGATATATTTTCTTATTTACACATTATTCATTTAATATTTTTTATTATTTGTATATGTAATTTGTAAAATAAAACAAAATGATAGTTTTTAGTAAATAAGTTTTAGACCAAATATATTTACTCATAAATCAAATATAATCTAATATACAAAATGGCAGCTTATAAAGTAACTAACTACAATTTTCCTTATCATATGAGCGGTATAACATAATCTTCATGGCATTTTATTATAATGATTATATTAAAAAAAACTGTCATAGTTTAATTCCTATCATAATAATTCTGCGTAATAAATATAATAATTAAAATAATGCAAACTTATAATAATAATAATATTACTAAACTATTACTATACTGTTAAGAATATAAAATTTTAAAGGTGAAATTATAATGATAAAAATCCATTCATAAAAAATAAATTTAATAAGCAATTTTAATAGAGTGCATGAAAATAGAGGGAAAATAGTTACAAACTATGCAAGCACGCGTCAAATTGATTTCAAAAATAGTCCGTAGCAGTTTGAAGTTTACAAATTTATGTAAAGAAACATACTATAATTTAAAAAGTTAATTAATGACCTAAAATGGTTAAAAAAGTTTTGTGAAATTACCTTTTTGACATTATAAGGAAGTTATTGTATATTTCTTACAACCCTGTTTTCCTCATAGCATTAAAATGCAAAAATTAATTTCAAAACCTTTACAGAAAATATGAATGTAATAAATAAGCATAACTTCAAAGATAAAAACTACTGCTCGATAATTTTGTTTTGTTTTCACCAATCCTTCACGGGATTATTTTCAAATTTTATTCGTAAACACTTTCTACGAATATTCAAAAACGGATCAATAAAATTCTGTCTTAATGCTCTTGTTCATTACATAATTCAAAAGCTTTAAAAGTTTTATTTTCTTCTTTATTATATTGAATATTCACTCAACAATCAGTTGCATCCATTAATAGATTTCTTTTCCTATAGTCAACAATTCTATAGTCAACAATTTGCATCCGTATAATAGATTTCTTTTCCTTGCGTGGCACGTGAAAAAAAAGGAGAAAAAAAAATGTTTCATTTTTCTTTTTTTGTGTAAGTTAGAAATAAGCATAGATAATAACTTTCACTGTTAATAAAGTCAATAATATAGCATGGCCAAAGTTAACGGTCTACAAGGAGATTAAATTTTAAAATGGCTATTTAAAATTTCTTTACTGACACCGAATTGCCACTTTCTAGCCTAAAATAAATACGCGCTTTCAATTTGTCTTATCTTACCAAAAAACTTAAATATTTAGGTTATTTTTTTTCTTGTTCGAAATTTCAGTTGCCTAAATTTGGTTATTAAAGGCTTTATTCCATTTAAAGTTAATTTCATAGTACTTTTTTTATTTATGTCTGTTAATGTTTAAAATTAATCTAATCAATAATAATTTCATCACTATAAATACAATCGGTTCAGATTTTTTTGTAACATATAAATTTATGGTTGTTAAAAAACGTAAATTTCATGTTGCATTATTGGATCAATAACTCAAACTCTAAATTTTATTAGGTAAACATTTTATATAGAATACTTGACTTTTACATATATCTACTTGGAGAGATCAGGAAAAATTGTTTTAGAAATGAATCATGTAGTGTTTATTATATTTTGAGCAATGTTTCTAAAATATGTTAGTATTTTGAAAATAATTAAAGTACTAAAGTATAATTTTTTAAAGCATTGTTTTTAGTATGAAATTTCTATGTTTGAAAAAAAAGCCACATGTTTTCAAATGTCGCCACTTTTAAAAATGTTACCTCCAGCCACAGACTTGGTGACTAAATTTTCTACTTTTGCCCTATAGTTCTCAACCTTTGATATGCGTAATACAGGGAAAAAGTGGCAAATAAGGTAGGGATATACGAAAATATTAGTAGAAATGGAGTCGAAATAATGGAGTGGAAAAAATATCAAAAAAGTTAGATTATTATCGCACCTCAATAGATTGAGCCAAAAGTGTATTTTTACAAGAAGAATACTGAATATACTTCCTCTTTTCTAACTAGCCCGACAGCTCCGAGTGGGCCCAGGCCTTTCACGGAATTTTATTCTAAGCAGTCCTGTTCTTGGCCAAGAGTTTCTTATTTATTTACTTTAATAATTTTAAAGACATTTTCTAAGCAGTCGGACCACTAAAGTCTTGGTCTTTCTCTTGTGTGATTGGATTGCGATTCCAAAAAGATTGTGATTCGAGTATCACTCATATTTGTTAAATACCCTGCCCATTTCATCCTTTGAATAGTAATATACTGAATGTACTAACTATATGAACTGCCAATTTATGAAAAAGAGATTAATTAATGACTTGAATGATACTAATAGGAAAATTGATTTCAAATGTCGAAAGGAGCGGGGATTCGATTAAATTACTCCAATCGAGAAGAAAGACTAGCAAACTCCATCTTACGTGAATTTACCAATCTTCCTGATCATCCTTGAAAACACTGAGTTACATCGCAGAATCCACGACCTCACCACCATCGACGGAAATTCTATCAAAGTCGAGAGATACAGGGGTGGCCGACTGCAAATCCTGAGTTACCGTTTCCAATTGTTCGACCCTGAGCAGAGCAACAGCAACTGCCTATCACGTTGTTTGAAGTGCACCTCGGTCATACACCTGCACCATGGATCGGTTGGAGCCTACCAAATGCTGTAATTGCGGCCAGTTTCCTCCAGCAAACTTCATCGGTTGTGAATTCAGAATGAAACAGCTTCGAAAAAAGCCCTACTCCCCTCAGGATAAGGCTGCAAAGCTTGCCAGAACTTTGAAAGACTAAAAAAGTTTACCAAAGTCTCTGCAGTAAAAAGTTACAGCACTAGTCACCATGGGGGAGTCTTCGGCCAACTGGATCCGAACTCCAGTTCTCACGAACATGAGTCCAACACTCTGCCAACTTGACTATCCCGGCCGGAGTTTACACTAAACTTTTCTTTTGAAAAACGCAGTCAATGACATCTTTAATCTATATTTTTAAATTATCTAACTCTAAGAATATTTTTTATACTACTTGGAGGGAAATACCTTTCATCATATTTGGTATTCAGAAATACTAGGTGCGTCACTACACCGGGGTTCTTGGTGTAGTGAAACACCACTTTGGTGTGAAGTAATTGTAACTTTTTTGGTGCTCAGATATACGAAAACATTTGAGAAATGCTTCAGTAAAAAAGCTTTACATTACTTATATCAACAGTTTTTTTTTTTTTTTTTTTTTAATTGTTTTAAATTTTCAAAGATCAAAAAAGTAGCCATATAATTTTAAATGTGGCTACTGTTGAAAATACTACAGGCCAGCGGCGAAATTTCTTAATTATGTCCCTTACAATAAGGCCTTCAGAGATGTTTTTTTCTCGTACATAATGCTTATTAAACGCACCATTTCCAAAATTCAACCTATATCACTGTGCGTAGCAGCCAGTCTTCATTATCCATGACAAACAAATGTTAACAGTATTTCATATCAATATTTAATAAGTTGCGCCTATTCAATAACGATACAATTAGTTACGGTAATGTAATATCAATTACCCAATTAGATAATTTTATTCAGTCTCGTACGTTAACAAATAAAAATCCTATTTTGTTGCTGTTTATTAGAATTTATTCTTTGAACCATTCACCAGTTTCATTATATTATCTTAATGTTTATTCCATAGAACTTTCTCTAGTAACTAATTATAAAATCTAAAAAGGCTTCTATATGTTTCCATTAAAATGACTTATATGTAACTGTCATATTACAAGTATCTTAAACATTTTACTAGATTTGCAGTATTTACGAATAAGGTACATTTCGATAGGAAAATATTTACTGTTAAAAGCGATTTCGAAATATTTGGATTTACCTTCGTTGGTCGTGGTTTTTAGTTACTAGAAAAAATTAGAAGAAAAATAAGAAATTCGATTAAATCAATCTTTTTGACATAAATATCATATAAATATATTATTATTTGAGACTAGTTAAAAAATTTTTACCAAAATATGAAGAAATACACTATAAAAACATTCTATATCATTCAAAAAAAGTTATAGATAAAATGTATCATTTTTAATGTAATGGCGAAAAAACTTGAGTTTAATTCACTAAACTTTTTCAAAGAAATATTATTTTATCGCATTTATGAGTTTACTTTTGTCTAAGCTAAACTGAAAAAACTGTGGAACTATCTCTCCAAATTTGTTGAAGGAATAATTTTTTTTTTTTTTCAAGTTAACACTAATCGAGGTTTCATTTACAATTCAAAGTGTGTAGTTAGTTAAAGCAAACACTTACAATGTAAAAAATTTAAACCAAGCTCATGCGACCTCGTGCCAAACATTAAATATTTTTGCTTCCGAAAACACCAATGCTGGCCCACTTTTTTTCATTTATAGAATGTTTACAATCGATTAAGAGTTTGTTGTTGTCTTCAGTGCTGAAATGCATCAACAGAAACAAACGTTTGTCGTTAAAATAAGTATCTATGTTTTTAGTTGCATGATAAAATTAATTATAGCTTAATTTTTAAGTCTCCATACTGCATTAAACAATTTTATAATGCATGGCTTTTTATTTGCTTCTTCTCTATTAAGCCTAATTCGAATTCGCCATGATATTTTCTATGTGCCACGTATTAGTTTGATTTACAAACGAATTTCATTTCAAAATTTAGTGTATATATACCGTGAATGACCGAAATCAAAAGAATGTCGACTTTCACCGATGAATGTCAACAATCACATAGTCACTTTGATGAATGTCCGGATGATGGATTGATGATGGAACTAATCCGAATTTGCGTTAATTAACATAAAAATTAACATAAATTAACTCGAGAGAAAAAAAAACATAGATTCCGATAGAAAAAATATCCAATTTCAAATGATTTTAAACATTATACCAGAAACATTAAATGTCATGCGGGTATGAAAATTTTAAAAAAAAGGTGAAGAGTAAGTTGTCAAACTAATAGATAAAAAAATACTTTTATAAACCAATAAATAAAAATAATGATTATTTTTAAAAAGTTTGAACTACAAAATTTTTTTTAGTTACTTCTATAATTTAAAAATCCAAAACAATATTCTTTGAATGTATAAAATAATGGAAATAAACCTGATTCACGAATTTTAGACATCAGTCAATACACTTAAAGCGTCATACATTGAAATCAAAGAACAAATATCTGTTATCAATGTCTTCATACAATAAATAAGAGGTGAGACTAAGAAAAATAAATAAAGATATTGCAGCTATGTTTTCAATAAGAGTAAGAATCTGCTCATAGATTCTAGGTAAATATGTGCTATCGTAACGGAAATCTATCGTTTTCCCGCCAAATCTAGCAGGTAGCTTTTAAAATAAAAATTGGCTTCCTTTCATTGATTGTAGAAATAATATTTTTTTAAAAATTCCTTTCAAATACGTGTTTTTTTCTAAAAAAACAAATACATTTTTTAAATTTAAAAAACAATTTTTAAAAATTTATTTTTTTTAACTTTTATCTAAGACTCAATCTTAATAGCTCGAAGAGGTAACGCTAAATATGCTAATTAATATGTGCATACGATATTTAAAATTACAAAACCAGTCACAAGAACTTACTTTCTCTGAATAAGCAATCCCTTCTTTCAATGGATTTCTGAACCCGAAAATATAAGGGGGGTAGCCGCAATCTGGAAAATATGGTCCCCATAGTTTGGCCAGGAGAGCGAGCTACAGTTTGGACCCCTTCATACTAATTTTGCTATAACTCGAAAACTTTTTATGCGAATTGAAAAATTTTGCAAATAAAATTTTTTTATCCAAAGATAATTCCATGAAAAAGATTAATTCTAGTATGTATTTATTATTTTTTATTATTTTATTTAATAATAGTCGAAAAAAATTTTAATTCTTAAAATTTGATTTCTCAGAAACTATTCGACCGATTTTGTTTAAATTTTGTATTTTGACATATAAAATTATATTCTTTGAAATGATGTGAAAAATTTTATACCTTGCAATTCAAAATTTTTTCGACCATTATTAAATAAAATATTAAAAAATATTAAATATTTACTAAAAGTTATTTCTTGCATGGAGTTATCTTTGAATAAACAAATTTTATAATTGAATGCAAAAATTTTTCAATTCGTTTTAAAAGTTCTCCAGTTATAGCGAAAGGCGCAAAAAGTAAAATAACCATTAAGGGGTCCAAATTTTGGATTACTCTCTTGACCAAACTATTGGGATAGTATTTCCAGATCGCGGCTACCCCCTATGTTTTGGGGGTCAGAATCCGAATCCATCGAAAAAAAGATATGTTTATTTAGAGAAAGTACGTTTTTCTGTCTGATTTCGTAACTTACAATATCGTCTGCACTAATAAATTAGCATATTTGAGGTCACCCCCTCAAACCATTAGGTCCTAGAACGTGAAGATCCGATCATCCACGTATTATATTATTGTAAAAATGGATTCTTCACAGAACCTTTCATTTTAAAAATATTTGATAAAGGAAGTCGATGGCAGCATTAATTCATTAAGAAACCGGTTTTGCGCTAGTCTTAGATTCCGAAAATTATGAGCAATTTTTTTCCAAATGAGACATTTCACAAAAAATGGTTATAGATAATTGGTTTTTGCAATTTTTTCGAAAATCACAAAAACATGACTCTATTAACACAAACTCTCAAAAATTGTGAACAGATTTTTCACGGTTTCACAAAACAGATCTTTTTCACTTATAGACTGGGACTATTGTTTTTTATGATTTTTCGCAAAATCACGAAATGATGATCCTATTAACTCAAAATCACTAAATTGTAGGCCATTAGCCAAAGAGGAAAGGCAAGTGGATCTGAGCAGCACCTAGCAGAGTCATTTGCCTCCACCCCAAGAATATTTTTTTTTAAAATTTAATCTATCAAATACAGTTATTATTCATACTAGTAGATATATTATTTTTACTAATTAATATTTATGTTTATAATAATATTTAGTAAACAACTTTAGATTATAAATAATAAATAAACAAAATCTAGACTAAAAATGTGTCAATTTAAAAATATTTAAATGCCACCGACTACCCCGTTCGAAGAGGGATACCTCACCTGTAAAGACAGGATGCTTCTCCTAAATAGAAATTCCGGCTTCGAGCCTTCAAAATTGTGAATAGATTTTTAACAATTTCACAAAAACAAAACTTATCACATAAAAACTGTATCACTTGTTTTCTTCGTTTTTTCGCAAAATGAAAAGACAGACCACTCTTTAAAGGAAATCACAAAATCGTTAATAGAGTTTATAAAATTTCACGAAAACGGGACCTTTGTATTTTTCTGTACTGTTATTTTTCTATGATTTTTTCCAAATTCACAAAAACAGAAATCTATTTAAACAAAATCAAAAAATTTCAAATAAAATGATCACAGTTTCACAAAACAGGACTTTTCACAAAAAATTTGGATCATTCCTGCTCAAACTAAGTCCCCTACCTCATCTCAAAAAAGTCTGTATATTCTCGCGTCTAATTTTATGAATTAAAAAAAAATATTACATATATATACTTTTTTTTTTTTTTTAGTATTTGTATAACTTTACGAAGGGGTTGTTATTAAAAAATGTATTTGGTTTTATTCTCGTTCGTTAGAGTTTTTAAATATAATGAAAAAAAATTTAAAAAAAAAAAAAACTATGAAATTTGATTTAAGTAATTCTTGGACAATTTAATAGTAAATAAATTTCTTATTTTTGAGTTTAGTTGATTTTGCTTTTGTACGAAATATCAAAGATGCTAAAAACTAAAATTAATCAGTTTTTATGCAATAATTAAAAATAATTCACTTTTAATTAGCTTTATTATTTTATAAATTTAATTAATTGAAAATTTTTTTAAAAAATTTTAACGCCTCTATTAGTAAATTTACTTCTAAGTAAAAATTGCTGGCATTACTTATAGTCTTAAGAGGATATTTTTCTAAACCCCGTCAAGACCATGATCACATAAACATGATTCTTCCTTCACGGTTCCATACAGAGCCTTTCTGACTTCAGCGGCCCAAGTTTAGATGGACGTGGTCTCAATATTGTGCTTTCGTATTGCATTTCATATCAGTATTCTTTAGTACTTATATTCTCTGACTTCGCAGATTTGAACAGGGATGGCTCTGGAGATAGAACGTTCGCCTTTTAATGAGGTGAACCGGGTTCATATCCCAGCGATGGCTGTTCGAAACGAATTCCGTATCCAGCTTGCACCGACCCGACCACAGTGATGACGTAAAATATTCTCAGTGGTCGATGAATCATTGGTTAGAGTTCCTTTGTCATCAGTCTAATCGTGGGAGGTTTTCGTGGTTTTCCTCTCCGTGTAACGCAAAAGCTGGTTAGCTACATCAAAAAGTCCTCCTCGGAAACAAATTTCTCCCAATACTTGATCTAGAAGTTTCTTTGTCGCCTGGACTGGGTTTAAAATTACAAGACTACGGAGTTGAACATCAGTAGTATTTAAACCAAAAAAAAAAAAAAAAAAAAAAAAATTTGTTCAGCTGTTCAACGATGGTTAATATATATGCAGATGAAATGCTTTTTTCTCCTTCTGCTGGTCCTGAAGGAGCTAATATTGACAATTCATATTTTTTTGGAAACTCGTTTAAAGGATTTGAAAGACTAAAAACTATGAACAAAAAATATATACGATTGACTTACCGATTTTGGCACAGCAAGCAACGAAAATCCATGCAGTTATGATAAATGGACCCGCTACATGATCGAAGTCAAAAATAGCTACTGGAAATCTCTTCACTTCATGGATAATAGTTCGTTGTGTAGATGGCACAGAAGAAACATCACGAAGTGGTTGAATATGAGGATCATTCACTCGATTAGAAATCACTTCCGTTTTTAAGTTATTTCCCTCATTTTCACAAAAACAATTTCCAAAAAACAAAAAAGTCGTCAATAAACAAAGTCGAAATGTTTTTAAAAAAATCATTTTTTTTCTTTTTTTTTTTTGTAATATTAACCAAATTTAAATCTTAAAGCTCTTTGCTTTGTAGAGATCGCAAAATACATATCTAATTCATTTGTTCTTAAAATATTCTAAATTTTCTATAATTCTCTCCAAAAAAGCAGATTTTTACATATTTTTAAATAAAGTAGTTGATTTTTTTAAAACTATCATTAAATATTACTTTCTAAAACATTGTTTTTATCAAAAATAGCTCCTCTGAGCGCCGAGTATCAATTCACCGGTTTTACGAAAAGTAACGAAGAACTCGAGCTTCTCTTTTTCTACTAACACCAACGAGTCAATGTAGATCACTGGTTATAGTTTCTAACTCATATCTGTATTCTTCTTCTACAATCCCACCTTTTCTAGTGATGTCAGTCGTTTACAGGATTTTGATTGGCTGGTGCTTAGCAACCACAACATCGCGTCTCACCGCGTTTGATTTAAGCAGAAGACGAGAAACCAACTGATCATTCTTTCTTTTTCTTCAAGTGTGATCCGAAAAGAAAACGCTTTTACAACGAAAAATAAGAGATGTAATTTTCCCCGCAAAACAGCTTATAAAAGTGTTTATTTTAATCACGAGTATTAAATAAAAGATCGAAGAAACAGTTTCTATTAATAATGAAACGCGTGTTTTAAATATATTCTCGTAAAACACAAGCGTTTGATAATGTGATTTTTTCTTAGAATTATGTAGATTAGAAGAAATTCATAAATGCAATAAAATATTATTTAAAAAAAATTAAATTAAATAACTTAATTAAATTTTTTTACATTTTAAATCATTCGATTAAAATGATAATTCTTAACATTTTTTGGACATACATCGTTGAATATTTTTTAATGTAATTCCAGGGTAGACACAATCCAAAAAAATTTAAAAACTGGTCGGAGAAATCAAAATGTTTTTATTAACACGTTGAATGCCATAGGGATCACCAGTGATTGGCGAAACCAAGATTATTAGAAACACATAATTCAAGTAAATTGTTATATATATATATATATTATATATATATATATATATATATATATATATATATATATATATATATATATATATATTATATATATATATATATTATATATATATATATATATATATTATATATATATATATATTATATATATATATATATATATATATATATATATATATATATATATATATTATATATATATATATATATTATATATATATATATATATATATATATATATATATATATATATATATATATATATATATATATATATATATATATATATATATATATATATATATATATATATATATATATATATATATATATATATATATATATATATATATATATTATATATATATATATATATATATATATATATATATATATATAT